>CAUHTR010002379.1:0-27501 GCA_959609185.1 Schmidtea polychroa
CTGTATATAATTCTAAGGCTTTATTAATTAAATGCATATTTTATTTTTAATAAAAATTAATAAATCCATATCAAATATTGTTGAATTTTCAAGATAAATTAATATGGCGTTTGTTATCAAAATTTCAAAGGAATTCGAAGAACTCGCTAATCAGATAAACAAGTTTTGTATTTATGGCAATGAAAATGATATTTTTATCAACAATATCCTAAAAACAATAAAATTGGTTATTCAACTTATTAGTGTTAAAAATGATAAAATTTATACCCAGGAGCTATTAAAAATTACTAACTTATTAGACCATTATGAAAGCTCCAAATCGTATTCAGGTGACAGTTGCCCAGTAATATCGTTTGGAATACATATGTGTATTCTTACAGCTTTGGGACTGATAAAACCACATTTTGCTATCAAAGCCATTGAAGACTTGATACTAACCAAACCGACTCATTTAGACATGTGCGAACTTGCCTTTCGGCAATATCAAATCACAAAAAATAACAAACGGAAAAGTTGGCGAATTCAAATTCATTCAAAAGCTAAGTTCACAAAGTGCTGCTGCGTTTCGATTAAAAAGAAAAAATCTTTCAATAGGAAAAAAGCCAAAAAGTGTTTCTTGAAAATGGACTCTCCAACATGTTTGACAAATGATTCTGAAATTGGAAGTAATCCAAAAGATTTTGGAAAAGTAACAAATTAATGAAAACATTACGGTATAAGTATACAATAGGGGGGCCACTTTTTTATAAATAAATATATATAGATATAAATATATAAATATATAAATATAATATATAAATATATAAATATATAAATATAATATATAAATATAATATATAAATATATAAATATATAAATATAAAATATAAAATATAAATATATAAATATAATATAAATAATATATATGAACATATATATATCCTTATTTAAAAGATGTTTTAATTAATCTTTAACGTATATATATATATATATATATATATATATATATATATATATATATATATATATATATATATATATATATATATATATATATATATATATATATATATATATATATAAATATGAGGCCATGAATTTAAAGCAAATATATGAACTTTCAAGAGACACACTGTCTTTGATAAGACATTGCCAAAGTGTAGGTTTGTTACGAGCCGATCCAACCTGCGCGAGATGCGGGCGTATTATGGAACTAGTTAAAGATTCCAAAGTCGTAATGAATATATATTTGTTTGCCGGAGTCGGGCACGCGTAAATCCTCATCGAATCAAGCAAACAATTACAAACGGGAGTTTTTTTTGTAATTCAAAACTGCATATTCGTGAGCTTTTTCTATTGATGTATTTTTGGGGCGCGGAATGCTCCATTAAACAAGTTCAGCTTTTCACCGATATTTCCAAAAAAACTATAATTCAATGGTACCAGTATTTCAGAGATATTGCCAGTTGGAAGTTAGTATCTCAACCTTTATTGTTTGGTGGAGTAGATCATATAGTGCAAGCGGATGAGTCCAAGTTAATGAATTTGCTGCATAATCGTGGCGAACCGAGAGGGAATGCCCGCAGTGGGTGGGTTTTCGGAATTCTAGACTATACTACGAAGAATGTACATTTTGAATTCGTTGATAATAGGACCCAAAAAGAAATTTTTCCGATTTTTTCGCGTGTTGTACTTCCGGGAACGACTATTTGGACCGATGAATTCTCGACCTATACTGGTTGGTCCCCGACGAAACCCAAATGCACCTACACCTTTAGCTAGACTGGGACCGTATGTACACCAGTGGGTGAATCACTCGGAACACTTTATTGATCCCCTAACCGGCGTTAACACCAATGGAATAGAAGGTTCGTGGGCCTTATGTAAAAGGAAATTTAAGTATATGTTTGGGACTAGATGTAGCTTCATTCCTTCGTACTTAGATGAATTCATGTGGAGAAGAAGATTTTGTCGAAATGAGCGTGCGTTTGATGTATTAATCAATCAAATACGTGAAAAATATGATTTTGAATTACTTTAATATATTTAAATATTTATATCTATATATATTTATTTATAAAAAAGTGGCCCCCCTATTGTATACTTATACCAACATTACAATTATAGTTAATAGAATACCTAATAAAATTAAAATATTTTAGATTTTTAAAAATTTTTATTAAGTTTTATCGACGAATGGATGATTTGTGGAGGTAAGTATATAATTTATACACGGTCGTGTTATCTAAATAAATTATCAACTTATTGTGTTATAAAAATGAATTTTTATCTTTATTTTCACCAAACGGAAGGGACCTGGGAGTCAATTATCAAATATAATTTCAAATTTCGTATTTTTTAAATTATTGAGCTACATAATTATTTCAAAAAATGTCAAAACTGAAATATTTAATTTCGTTGCAAGTCTGCTTATGATTTTTACTATGCTGTGTTTGTTATAATATTCTTTCCAAATGACACAACGGCTATTGAAACGATTCTGCCAGTATAACAATTCTCCTTTTCCACGATATTATTTTAAGATTTTAAAAATGCTAGGTAGTAGATAATATTTTAAAAAATACTTTTTGTAATGTTAAGTATAAACTGTTTTGGCACCCAAATAAACGTGGGTTGTGATTGCATAAACACAGCTCGCAGATATAGCCCTAGGTTGAGTAAAACTCAGAAACGATAAAAAGAACAACATGAAAATGAAGAAAAATCAAAAGCAAGAAGTATGGCACGAAGACAAACACAAACATGGTATAAATAAATAACCTGAAGTAGGCATATTCGAATTAATGGCGATTGAAGAAACGAAAAGATTTCCCCTCAAAACAACATTAAAAATGAATTCGGAATTAAAAATTACAAAACAAAATGATAAAAATCACGAAAATGCTATGAAAATGGCGAAATCCATCACGGCGCTGAAACTAGCTGAAAATAAATAAAATATAACAACTTAGAAAAAATAATATAAAATTTACGTTGGAATTAAAGAAAATAGAAATTATATAATAAAACTATTAAAATAGCATAGAATATTCTAGGAAATGGACATAGAAAACGGCGAATTTAATTAAATAAAATGTGAAAACGAGAAAATAAAATAAATCATTAATAATAAAAAATCGCCATCACAATTGAAAAAATTAAATAGAATTAAAATAATTCAAGTTTGTTTTACTGCATCAGTACACGCACATATACTCGCACACAAAAATCAGGCTATATAAGCAGACGCATTTCCGTCATAATTTAATGATTTTGGTAACCCTAATTTTACTATAAGTGCATCTTTGGAAGTAATGACTTCTATTATTTTGATGTTATATTATTGATTAAAGGGTTTATCATAATTTTTGATTTTTTTTTCTAATCTTTTATAAACGAGATCATTTATGATGAGTGACATCAAATTGAGTACTAGAATATTGTTGAGGTTGTTAAAGAAAATTATTAAATTAAGTCAAATTGAATAGTTCCGAATAAAAAGAAAACCGAAATTGAACGAAAAAGAATGGTGGTCAAGCAGAGAAGTAATGGCAAAGAAAGATATGATAAAAACAGAACTATATCAGACACGAAATGAAAAAATGCGCAAACCCGAGGAAGTGGAATAAAGTGTTGGGTTATTGGGTTGGTGATAAAGTTAAATGTTTTACTCTGACTCCAAGCGTGTCTTTGACTGATCCACAAGTAACACTTGACAACAGTAATCTTGATTGATAATCACAAATAAACTTTCATTTTACGCTGACAATCAATTCAACACTACTTGGTGACTATACAATACTTATTACAATACTCAGTGAGGAATAGCACTTACGTATAACACCGGATTAAAAAATCACAAATTACTGGTTAGTTTATCAACTGGGACTTTGAGCTGGTTTTTTTCTTTGACCTTCTTCACAAATTTATTCAAATACTCAAGTAACTTTTTTTCTTTTAATTTTTCAACTAATTCTTTTCTTCAAATTTTCTCCAATAATTATTCTTCACAATTGTTTTCTTTACAATTATTTTTCACAAATCGTTTCTCCAATAACGTTTCCTTCGACGTTGTCTAATTTTTAGTGAAGAAGAAATTGACAATAGGAGTTTGAGGAACAAAGCTCAGAACTAAAACGGAATTATAAGAGGAACTGAAGAGTTAGAGAAAGGAGTATTAAAGGAGTTCGGATCAGAGAACGGAATCAAATAAAAAAATGAAATTTATTTTTAAATCGCACAACGTCGAGACTGCCCAGGGCGAAGTTCGATCAGAAATTGCGAGCAAAATCGTGGTTAACTAAAAGTTGTAATTATTTATTGAGAATTGTAAATTTGCTATAAAACAAATATACGTTGGGAATTTGTGTTTATCAATTTTGGGAGACGTGGAGTCAGAGTAACCAACGATCCACTTTTTAGTATCATAAAACCCAACAATATTTTCGGTCCACAGCCACCGACACAAACTACAAGGTATTAAAATAATTTAGTATGACTTACGAAGAATACAACAGTTCATCTGCGTAGTTCACACTGTAACTCCTTGTGCCCACTGTGGAGGATGGCAAGCGAAGAGTGGAATACTCTAACGTTCTCGTGTGTACACGTGAAAAGCTTGCGATCTCCGTGCCATACTCTCGAAAGCTAGAAAAAGTTACCGCGTATCATTAACGGACAGGAATTAATTTAAATAGGAAGAGTGGGAACTAGCGTCAAACTTTTAGCTTGTTCGTAGTTCCAAGGTCCTAGTACATAACATTAAGTGCTCATCACACTGGCGTTCAGTTGTTGATTCAACTTTATTGCATACTTTCCATGGTGCACTGAAAATGACATAGCTTGATTCTTAGCGTGGTCACAGAAAACATGTAAATTTGTAAACATGGCGTTATATTCACTTCTGTGGACTAAAAAATTAGTCGATACACAGAAACTGTTTACAAGTTTTATGCAATAAAGTTGAATGAAAGATTTTGTATATTTACCTGGTGCGAATAGAAATGCGAAGAGAAGGGATAATAAGTTATCCTTCACCAATAAACAAAACGAACCTCCTTTGTTGTAAACTAATACAATTACAAAATGTCGCAAAAATTCTAAATGTTGATTCGTTTCTGATAGTCTATTCCTTTTCTCCTCCCTCTTCGAATTAATGAGCCGATATTTATACTCAAATTTTATATGCTTTGTTTCCAAATTTATTATGGTAGTAACTATAGTTTTGGTTTGTGCTTTTATTTGGGTTACTCCATGTTTTGTTTCTGTCAAAGCTGTTTCGGCTACCAGAACTTGTATTTTGTCTGGAGTAGTTTTGCCTATTTTCGTAGAATTGTGTTCTCCTGGGTTTTCTTCTTTGTAGCTCGGTTATATCTTTTCTTAGACTTTTGTTTTCGATCATTATTTCGTCGAATTTTATTATCACAGCTGAGAGAAGTTTGTACGTTTCTGTAGTTTCTGAGCTTTTATTTACTGGTTTGTCTTGTTCATTGTTCTTGGAATAATTTTTGTTTTGGTAGGTTCTGCATATTGCGGAGTATATTTCATCGTTAATTTTGTTTGATAGGGTTTCGAAGTCTGTATAATTACTGACAGCTAAGATTCGACGTATTTCTGTTGGTATTGCACGCATGAATAAGTTTTTGATGAACTCTTTTGACCTGGTACTTGTTATCTTTGGTTGTAGATATTCGAGCTTTGCTTTGAAATTTCGCAGAAACTCAGATGGTTTATCGTTGCCCAATTGAATATCTTTCAAGCAAGATTCGAGAAGTTCTCGTTTGTTAACTATGTTTCGGTTTATTAGTGTGTTGTATAGATTTTCGAAAGGGTCGTCTTTTGATATTTCACCTATCCTATCGGCTATCTCGTTAAGAATGTTGTTGGGGAGGGCAATTATTATGTGTGAACAGACTGTTTATGACGACTTTATGCCGGACAGGCTTAGTGTTAATTTGACAAGTTCTACCCATTTTTGCAGTGTTCCATTTTCGTCTGTGAAAAAGTTTGGGATGTTTGCCTTGAGATTGATTATTGAGTTGATTGTGGGTGAAATTTTGGGATCGTAGTAATAATTACTGCATTTTTGTGGGAGTGTGTGTTTTCGTTGTTGGTTTGTGTTTGATTAGAAATTGGGAATATTTGGTTGGTTGGATGCCATTGTTATTTTATTAGTTTGTTGTTTGTAGCAAAAAATGAGATTTGATCATGAATATGGTCTACTGTGTTCGACCAAAAGTATCTGTATCCTTTATAGTTATATCTATAACTATTCTGAAAGACGTAGTGATTGAAAAAAATATGTCTAGTGAGGGTGTTTTGTCTCGTGCTTTAATTCGGACACCAATTTAATATGTTGTGTTATTCTGGTATAGTATATTATTATGTGTTTTGTTTATATGTCACAGAAGAATTTGTAGAGCCCAGCAGAGTTTCCTTTAAAAGCGGTTTTGGGGCAGCTAGGGTGCGTGTATGTTTATGAGGATATATTACAATTACAAAAATCCGCAATAAAATTGCAACTTTTATTAATGAAAAAATATATATAAAACACACTTTACTTACTGTTTATTTAGCTATTCACCGTGTATATTGAAGGAGTTGTAATAAAAAACACTTGAGAATTTCCAATCTTTAGGAACGTTTGGATTTGAATTTGATTAGTGATGAAGATACTCGCTTCTAACTATAATCAGTGATTGTCTGGTATTTTATAAACTTTAAGAGTATGTTTTTCCTTCTTTGGATAATTTAGATTATTTTAGTTTTCTTGTATTTTTAATCGATTTTTTTTAATTTGTAATTTTCTATAGTGAATTATACTATATAGTTTTTTTATTTGTTTAATATTTTCACCAATATAAAATCATTAAATATAATAATATAACAATACATTACATTTAGTATTACCGTTAATAGGGTTCGTGCCATTATTAAAACATTGTCATCACCTTGTCAGCTTGGTTGATTCCCGTCAGATCCCTAAATTTTGCGATTCTCATGTTTTCCCTTATCCCTCACTTGCTGTTTCAATACCGTGTTTTAGCTTATTTATTGTATATTCATTTGAATCTTCATAGAAAAAAAAATATTCATCGCTCAACCACTGTTTCTCCTATGTAAATAATGAACGAAACGATCCGTCTTAAAAACATAAAAATCGGATTTCTTGAACCATAGATCCACCGTCTCAGGGGCACATGGTTTACGCATGCACAGATGAAAGAGGCACAGCAAAAGATCCGACGACTGGAGAGTTGCAGGGAATGCCTCATAAACCAAAGCCGAGCTCAGAGAAGACTCATAAAATAACAATCCTATGCTCTACATCAGGTCTATACGAATTGCAATTGAATATCCAACCTCATCCCTTGGCAGAGTTGGCAGAAGTGATCCCTGACGTATCAAATGCATTGGATACCTGTAAAAATTTTTTCATACAATAAAAAATGATTTCATTTTTTAGGTAGGCGCTTCATTATTTGCAAGTAACATTGGATCGAGTCATTTTATTGGTCTAGCTGGCTCTGGAGCTTCTTCGGGAATAGCCATAGCGGTTTTTGAATTGAATGTTAATTTAATTAATTATTAACTTGTTATGAATTAATTTACTTAATTACTACTTGAATAAAGTATTTTATAAACAAAAATCTTTTTTGTAGTCTTTTTCTTCTTCTTATTAATATTATTATTATTATTATTATTATTGGCAGAAGTGATCCCTGCGTATCACCCTTCTAGGACGAAAATAAACCAGCTGAAAGAAATCATCGTCGAGTTCCAGGTTACCTGACGTTTCCTCTACTGTCCTCATACCGACTTTTATTTCACTTTCTCCTCAGACAACATATAGTGGTCCACCACCATTCATAGATCTTAGTACTACTGTAATACTACTTTCATAAACAATAAGGAAAATGATTCTTGTAATAATTTTTTACATGACTGAGTTTTAAAATTGTAATTCGAAATTTTTTCTTTGACTGTACTTTTATATTTACATTAATTTAGTTGGTTTATCATGAGTAAAGTATCCAAATATCATGTTGTGAGAGGCTAATATTTAATCCTATCATAATGATATGCATTGAATTACAGATCTCTCAATTCGGTCTTACTGAATAGTTTCCGAACGACGTAAGACTTTCTAACGATAGTCCAGAATTTCAAGTGGGTGTCAAGTAGAGAGTATTCTTAGCAACGAAGCTCGGTTTTCCTCAAGACATTTCTGCGATCTAATTCTCAGTACTATCTAGCCTAACTAATTTTAAATTTTAGTGGAGCAGAGTTAAAACGCTGCGACGGGAATTGGAAGACGCCAGATCACTGGCAATGGAGGCGATTACTAAACTAGAATGGGTATATGGACGAACGCCTCAAAAATGGGATTATTATAATAATTAAATTATAATTTTTCAAATCGTTCTAAGGAAATTTTAGTGAATCGATAAGGGACCGAAAGTAAAGACGGACAAGTACCTTCTAACCAGGGATTCGTAGCGGAAATTTGCTTAAAGTAAAGAGTGGAGCAGTGACTAAAAAATTTAGAAGGAGCGGAGCGGTGCGGTTCCGCTCCATATTTTTTAAAATTCCTATTCAAAAACGAATGTAGTGTCAGTTTCGGAAAATTAGTAAGTTTTGTTACTTAGGTATCAAAATTTTGCTTGGCGGGAAAATGAAAAGTTTGCATGTTGGGATATAAGTTTGTATTGATCTGTTAAATAAAAGCTGATTATAATTTGAAAATTTTGATTTATATTTTGTTTAATTGATTTTAAAATTTTTAATTATTTACGGTTTGTTTTTTTAAATAATAATATTCTTGGGTAAGCAAGTTTATCATTATCCTCTTGATATTTAGTTTCATTATTCTTCAGTTTTCATCATAGGAAAAATATACGAGTAATATAAAACATATAATAATAATAATATAAATTTTTGTTTTTTTAATCATACTAGAACTATATTTAAGATTTTTAATTTTAGTAAAATTTTATTTTTTTTGTTAAATAAATTCTAAAATAAAAAACAGAAAATAATTTTTTTTTATTAAATCCATAGCGATTTCTTTTTAAAGGAGCTGAGCAGGAGTGTTTATTAATTGGGCGGTGTCTGGAGCGAAGCGTTTTTAACCACTGCTCTGTGTTAAACTGTGCTGTATTGGAGAAAACCACAAGGAACAGAAGGTACTCAAGTAGTTCAAGAATTCATAAAAATTTAATGTTATAATTAAAAAATCCGTTACGAGAAATTTCTTTTTACATGAAAGACAAAAAAATTGTTAATTTAACAAATATATTTTTAATAATGTGGGAATGTTTAATTTACTCGATTAAAACAAATTTTATTATAAATTTTGAATTTATATTAATTATAAATAATATTTCTGTATTAAGCTTTTTAGTTTTATTATCCACTTTTGACATTTAATGGAATTTTTAAATACCTAATTAATATTATTGATCAAATAATTTTGACTTGGTGCGTTTTAATTTTAATTCAAACTTGGTGTTTTTGATAAAACAATTATGAATGACCTCTGTTTTGAGGCTAAATTAAGTTGTATTGATATTTAATTACGTAGGTAAGAAAAATTGACCAACCAACTTTTAATTATAGTAAAAAATTAAGAAGTTTTAAGCATCATGTATTTATGAATTAAATTTACTTGGAATGACGGGCGACTCAAGTAACATTTTTTATATACAAAAATTCAAAAACTGACTCTTAATGTATATTTAGTTTTTTTCTTCAAAATCCCATATTTATAAAGAAACCTGCTATCGACTTAAAAAAATAACTATTTCTTCACGTGTTAATTTTTGTCAATATTAACATATAAATAATTAACCGGCTTTTAGTGTTTGATGAAAAATAAATTAATAATTATGATTCAAAACTAATATAATAAAAATATTTTTAACAAGAACACTGTGTTCAATACAACTACATTCAAGTTTATTTCAAATAATTTTGCTCAATACGCTAATAATGATTAATAAATAATAATTAAAAATAATTCCAGGGCAAAACAATTAAAATCAAATATCTCTAATGACAGCGATAAAACACAAAATTAACACATTAGAAATTTACATGAAACGAATGATAACAGTATTCGAGTGACTGAGTTTTACAAACAGCAGATATTTTCAGATAAATGAAAACACATTTATTATAATTATTCACAATACAAATGCAAATGAAATATGTTACATTATAGGTACTGAAAAGGTTAGCTTATCAAATAGAACGATGGAAGTGAACCACAAAGTACATTGATGACGGAAACTGCAAGCTCAGTAAATATTTTCATTTAATAAAATCGTAGTAGAAAAAAAGTATCAACTCTAAAGCATGACAATAAATAACGGATCCTAGTTTTCACACACTGCATTTGAAATTAGAGTTTTATAGTGCCTTCTTAGTATGTCTTGAACCGATACCATTCCGAATTTCATCAGTATGTGGAGAACGAAGACTGCAAGGAGAAGTTGGAGAATCAGGAGTACCATATTCTATAACCAATTGAGGAACATAAAAAATTGTATTCTCATAAATATTTTAAATTGCATGAGATTGTCAAAAAACCCTTCAGAGGGGGGCCGAAACTGGGTAAACCACTAGACATTCGACATACAAACTTCTTTAATCTATTTATTTATCTATTTCTAATGTAATGAAATACATTAAAATTAGATAGATAAATTAAAAAATTATTATATGAGGATTTTAATTTTGATTTACAGTTTCTACAAATTAGCATTACCTCACAAATAGAGATTACTATATATATATATATATATATATATATATATATATATATATATATATATATATATATATATATATATATATATATATATATATATATATATATATATATATATATATATAGTAATCTCTTTTTGTGAGGTAATGCTAATTTGTAGAAAACTGTAAATCAAAATTAAAATCCTCATATAATAATTTTTTAATTTATCTATCTAATTTTAATGTATTTCATTACATTAGAAATAGATAAATAAATAGATTAAAGAAGTTTGTATGTCGAATGTCTAGTGGTTTATATATATAGTAGAGAGAAGTGTGCTCCATGACTCATCGTTTTTTGTCATTTTTTTGCACTACCCCCCCCCCGATGACTCAGCGCAAAACAAAGACATATGACTCATCGATGACTCATCCATAGCAACAGCGGTAACTGGGTCAAGGTTATATGACTCATCCATAGCAACCGTGGTAACCACGGTAACTAGGTCAAGGTCATTCTATTTTTAGTAACTAGGTCAAGGTCATTCTATTTTTAGTAACTAGGTCAAGGTCATTCTATTTTTAGTAACAATGTCACGTGACGTCATCGATGACTCATCAAGGTCATTCTATTTTTAGTAACAAGGTCAAGGTCATTCTATTTTTAGTAACAAGGTCATATGACTCATCATTTTTGGAACAAAGCCAACTGACTCATTATTAAAGTATGTATGACTCATCATTTTTTAAACAAAGACATATTTAATATTTAAATAAATACATTTAAACAAATATTTAAATAAATACATTTAAACAAAAATTTAAATAAATACATTTAAACAAATATTTAAATAAATACATTTAAACAAATATTTAAACAAAGACATTTAATCAAATATTTAAATACATTTAAACAAAGACTCATCGATGACTCATAGTTTAGATAGGGGGTTTCTTTTTTTTGCATACTCCCCCCCCCCTTGTATGACTCATCGATGACTTTTTTGAACAAAGACCAATCATTTATTTTTAAAAGAAAGACTCATCACACGACTCTAATTTTTAGAAGACTTCTTTTTTGGTAAACCAAAATTTATTGTATGTCGCTACAGAATAATAATAATAATAACAGTAATAATAATAATAATAATAATAATAATAATAATAATAATAATAATAATATTAATAATAATAATAATAATAATAATAATAATAATAATAATAATAAAAACATACCCATTTCTTCATAAAAAAGTTTGTTTTCATAAAATTTATTTCATAAATCATATAATTTGTTTTCATAAAAACTGGTTTCATAAAAAAAAAATAAAAATTATCATAAAAAAAATTTCATTATAAAAAAATTTAAATCATAAAAAAATAATAATTACCTCATTTGAAAAGATGTACAAAGTATCGATAACATCTAAACCAATCAGAATTGGATATTATCGATGCTTTGTTTCTCTGAATATGACTCATCGATGAGTCATTGTTACTAACTGAGTAATTTCTACTCACATAAAGACATGCAATACAAGTGCTTGAAATGTCTTTATGTAAGTAATAATAATAATAATAATAATAATAATAATAATAATATAATAATAATAATAATAATATAATTAAAATAATAATAATAATAATAATACTAATAATAATAATACTTAGAAAAATAGTAATCAACAAAATATATTTAAATTACAAATTTACAATTTTACATTGTCATTTTTACAAATGTCTGTTGCCATTGATTGTTTCTTACAATCTTGGCTTCATTGACAACTATTAATAATAAAAAAATAAGAATTATAATAATAATTATTATTATTACCGAAATGATCAGTAATCTTCTCCGTCAAAATTGTCGTCATCATCATATATAAAAGTGTCCCCTATCCGATAATGCCCATATGCCAAACTCTTGTTTTTCGATTTCCAATACCGCTTGTCATCTCTATTTGTCAGCGCCTTCTTAATGTTTTTATGCTGTACAATTGATGATTTTGGATGCAATGCGGAATTGTGGCACAGAGTAAACCTTATTGTTAAAATAACAATCACGATAGGAATTGTGATCTAAGCCAGTATCTTTCAACGTGACAGATTTTGCTTTAAGAGTTTCTTTATCACCTAATAAGCTGTAACACTTGGGACGAAGAAACACCCACTCCTATATCTCAATCCTTTATTCTCGTCTTTGAATTTTCCAATGACGGAATCTAGTGCTCTACTATATAAAGGATGTTGTGGGTTATAATTAGATGTGTCAAGCAAGGAGTCACGAATCATGGCAGGTAAGAGAATGTCAAGACTACAATTTTTAATTTCCAAAAAGAAAGAGTCTGTATCACTAGCTACTATATTAATTTCACAGTTAAACTCATCGCGATATTTTTGCAATTCATTATACTGCAACTGATACATTCTCAGTTTAGAAAGATCAAGTACAGTTTGCTTGATGTAGCTGGGCCTATCTAAACATACAGACTCTTTCATAAGCAAAACCGAAATCAAATCATCGTCTATCCTAGTAAGATTTCTTAAATGCGGTTTTGAGGCATATGTGATAAGTTTTTGTGCGGAATTGCACAGTCGTAAGTTAATACGTTTTTTCAAGTTCTCAACAGTTTTTCCATACAAACTGTTATTGAGCAACTTGTAATAGTCTTTATCGAGCGGTGTTATGGATGCGGCTCGTAGTTGTGTGTTGGTATCTATGTATTTCTTGAAGACAGTGCTTTGTGTATACCTAATAGCCCTATGTACCTTGGTAACAACAACACCTAACTGAAGAAAGATTTGGAGAAGTCGCCAATGTAAAACATAGTGTGTTTTCGGATCGTGTGTAAGTAGCAACTTCTCCACTTTAGAAAAAGGTGGGCACATCTTACCAGGAGCTACCGGAAAATCATCTAGTTTGTCATGGATAGATTTCGGTATTTTTAAATCTACTTCTATAGTATAGCCATAATCAAGTTGATTTAATCTTCCGTTGTGCACTCAATTAATAATCTCTCTAAAGCAATGTCATCAGTCACCCATTCAAAACCACCGTCGGGAAGCTTTTGTGATAAAGCCCATCCATACAGGTTGTTGATGTCAATATACAACAACTCTGTATTTTCATCACTACTAACAAAATGCTTATTCACAAACGTTATCCCACCTCTAATCCCACCTTCAAAGAAATTATACATTTCCATGTCGGTGAGAAGCTCAATCGGTTTATCAAGACTTAACAAAGCAGAACTCCAAGAAAGACTGGGGATACCTAGGAAATTCAAAGGCTCAAGCCTATTATGAGCAATACTCTTAGCTCGGAATTGCTGAAAAAAGTCAGCCAACAGAAATACATCTAATTTCAAATAGACCATCATATAATCCAAAAGGGAATTACATGATGTCTCTTGCCAGATTAGTTTTGCTTTATTGTATTCATCATCGATACATCACTCCATTTAGGGGGCAATTCTAATGTAGAAATTAATACATCAAGGGAAGTTGCTACATCATAAGGGAAAATCCCTTACTCTTAATAATAGACCCTCTAAACTCAGATTCTGTCAAAGGTAATGTGTTAAGGGTTGAGACAGCATTTTTCAAAGACGAATTTACAACTGACAAGAATCTATAAATTTCACAGTCAGGGAATCAATATGCACAAAAGAGATAAAAATTTTTCACTTGTCACCGGTATACAAGAAAATATGCCAGGGACTTATATTTAGCCAAGCCAAATTTGAGGATATGATGGAGATCATACCCTCTCAAATTATGAAAGACTACAGGTAGTGTGTGGTATATTTTCCTGGAAAGATTACAAGTGTTGCAAGCAGCACCAAGGAATTGACCGGTAAAGTGATCATGATCCCTGACTGGTTTAACTAATAATTTTTTACACAAATGACAGTTTGTGCTGTTATTAAAATTAATTTGGTCATTTTCTGTGAATATCATTTTCTTATTTTTATTTTTATAATAATAGGGAGTTACAATCTTTTAGCGATATCATTAATTTCTTTTAAAAATTCGTCTATACAAGAAAGGCCTATGAATGATTTATAAAATTTTGCGCCTGTATTATTATTTATACATAAAAGTCCAGCCGAAATGGGTAAATGTTTCTGATAATATTTAGAATCTTTAGGAAGGATTGCCTCAAAATCGGCATAAATAACAAAAGGAGGAGTAATCATTTACTATAGTCTGTGAATTCTAATAATGGATCTTTTGGTAGTGTGTACATTGTGGTTCCTAATTGGTTTCGTTCACAAAGACCTTGATGTTTAATAAAACTATCTTCAAATCTGAATCCATTCAGACATCTAGGACACCACTTACAGTAAATACGAACAGAACTTATTGATGAATTTCGGCAATTAAGAAAGATGTTTAAATCAGATATAGCGACGTAATGGTAGGTTTTCCGATTCTGTAATAATAACAAATTTAGACAAGTACCTCCTACTATTTTACTGCGATAAATTATATCTATAAAAGGATGTTTCATGATGGGACCCGAAATTAACCCAGTTTCGTCATAACTTAAAACATTAATTGAATAATCTGGGTTTTGTCGTTCAAATTTTGAGATATTTGATAATTTCATTGGCAATATCTGCCGGTTATATATCAGATCTGAAAGGTTATAAGAACTAGGCAGATGACGCAATTCATCAGGAGTACTATCATATTTTATAAGAGCCAAAACCGAGTAAAGGAAACAAAATTCGTCATCATTATTTACATTTATTATACATTTTTTCCTGATTAATGTTTCGGGGTTTCAATATATTTACGACCACTCAACCTACTAATCTTTGAATATTTTGTCACAATAAACTAATGTATTCTATTTTGTTAATGGTCCAATTACTTCCCTTTTCATTTATTTTACTAATTTTTTCATTTAAAAGAGAGATACCATCATCAATAAATGTGTCGCTCCATACACGAGCAGAGTTTGAGATTATGAAAGACTGAAATTCATCATTTTTCTCAAACTCTACTTTAATACAAAATTGAATTTTTACTGATTTCATTTTATTTACAATTTCTAACAATTTTTCTATGAGAACGTCAGGAACAGAAAGAATTTTACAATTCAAGGAAGATATATCCAACTTAACTATTACATGGGAACTATTCAGGTCGGAAACTACGTCGACTATACCACTACCTACTTGGGGTACAACATCACTATTTTCAAATTCACTATTTTCAAATTCACTATTTATAACTTCACTATTTATAACTTCACTATTTACAACTTCACTATTTACAACTTCATTACTTACAACATCATCGTCGTCTTCACTAATGACTATTATTTCTTTCATCTTTTTTGTGGGAATTTCTGTGGGAATTTCTAAATGTCTTTTATTACCTATTATTCCTATTAATCTATTGACTGTTTCCATTAATTGTCGATTTTGTATCAACATGGCATTAATCATACTTTTGTTGGTGGTCCTATTATTGATTTTTGTTGATGTTTCCATTAATTGTCGATTTTGTAAGTTTTCGGTGTTCCTATTATTAGTTGATGATATATATTTTTGATACGCAATTTTGAAAACTGATTTTTTAGAAGGCATATATTGGGTTAAATGATTACGATGTTTATCATAAAATTCGGTATATGTCGATGTTTCAAGAGTTTGGCATGTAGGACATAACAAGTATGTTACACTTTTATATTCATGACCATAATATTTTTCCATAATATCGTCACAGTCATGATGTGTAGCACTGTTACAAAAGGTTGGATATTTATAACCTATAAAATAAGTAAAATAGTATTATTATCAAAATTATTATTATTATTATTATCAAAATTATTATTATTTATTATTACTATATAATCTGAGTTTATACGACAAAATATTCTGTCCCTCCCTTGCTCATAAGTGTATTATATTTAAATTTATTTTAATTAAATAAAAACATATTCATTTTCTTTATAAAAATTAATTTCATTATTTGTTTCATAACAAAATTGACTTCATACATTTTCTTTATAACAAAATTGACTTCATATTAATTTAAAAAATCATAATAATTTAAAGTAAATTAATTTAAAAATCATAATAATTTAAAGCATATTAATTTTAAAATTTTAAAAAACCTACATTTAGGTTTCTTGCACGCGAGATTGTGTACAGCATTATTTACTAAAAAATCATAATAATAATAATAATTTAAAATTAAATTTACCATAATTTCCGGAAACATTATTTTCAATTCCATTACTTGCTGAAAAATTATAAGTTCCCGAAACATTATTTTCATTAATGTAGACTAAAATATAAATAAAAATAAAAACATATTAAAAAAAAAAATACCCATACGATTTCTTCGAATCATTTCCTTGATTTCATTTGAAATATTTTGCATTTTGAATAAATGAAAAAGAATTACAAAAACATAGATTATATATGTAACGTTTATCCAATCAAAATGCAGATAGGATAGAAAAAATTAACGCACACATATTCATGAGTCATCATGACTCACATAGTAACAAATAATGTCTTTGTTACTCACATAAAGACATGCAATACAAGTGCATGAAATTTGTTGATATGAATAATAAAATTAATTAATAATTATAATTATAATAATAATAATAATAATAATAATAATAATAATAATAATAATAATAATAATAATAATAATAAACTTGTGACATTTAATACATTTATTAAACAAAATTATACATTGATAACAACCATGCAAGGCAATGTTGGCCACAAGTAATTGAAAATGGATTTTGATACCGAGTTCGATTATATACAATAGGTTTACCAATAGTTTGCAATTTACTAATTAATAAATTTGGGTAATAATATCCAAAGGGATCGAATGCATATACTCGGTTTGGTTTCACATATACAGCAATCCAATGTTCACCTCCTAAACTAGATGTATGAGTATTGACGATTATGGCTTGATTATTTCTCAAATATGGAATTTTATCCAGTGGATAAACTCCAAGAAATTCGTTTCCCAATAATTGAATACCAATTCGAGACACCTGAATAGAACTAATCAATAAGTTAAATTATAAAATAAAAATCTTACTCCATAAAAAACTTTAATCTTTTAAATTTCTTCATTTATACTAGTACAGTTCGATTTGCAGTAATTTGGATTTCATTTTCAAAAACCCCATAGATTATTACATGGACTGGTTCAGTAGTTGCTTTACCGAACTTAATATCCAATCTCAAATTGCCACTTTGAGGTAATTGACTTTGATTTAAATCAAAATCTGGAGCCAGAACAAATGTGAAAAATGGATAGAATGTTTTGAATTCTTCCAGACTTATACCACAATTAAGATTTTTATCCAAATATCCTAAATTTCTGACAAGACTTTGCATATATGAAGTACAATAATTATCATTATCAAAATCTTGAGTATAAGTTTCTCGATAATCAGTATTTTTCGATAATGAAAGAGAAGTTACACTAAAGTGTTTGAATTTTGATGAAGATGTATCATAAGATCCGTTATATTGAGCTTCACTTTGAAAAGTTACAAGGATAAAATTAGGCATTCTTCGATCTCCAAATATTTGCTCCTTGTAAAAAGATGATGCTCCTTTAGCAATTGCAAATGATACAATTTCTTTTGTTTTTATCGGATAAATTGCATGTTTGGTATTTAATCCAATTTGATGTCCCGCTAATACAGACGATTCACATCGAACTCTTCGAACCATTAATTTGGCATCGAGTAATATTAATTTAGGTGCTGCACCTGCAACTCCAGTTGATAATGACAATGCAGAATCAGATCTTTTCAATCTCATATGTACATTAACACCTGGTAGTAAATATTTGGGTTGATCCATAAAATCCAATTGTAGAGATGAACACATGTTGAAAGTTTTTGAGCCTTTAATCCACTTTTTCGATCATCAGATACACCATATCCCATTGGAGTTAGACAAGTATCTTTAGTATCATTATTATAATTTAAAATAGTTTCGATAATTGCCTTGTGAGCATATGTATTGTTTCCACCCTCAATTTTAATGTTATTAAATCCAAGAATAACATCTTTAAAGAGAGTATGAAACAAGAAATTATTAGGTTCAGTTGTATCATCTGCAGCTAATGCTTTATTGTCTTTATCTACAACTTTTATTTGAACATACAACAAAGTATCGTTCAAATCTAAATATTCTGTTTGAGAACCATTAATGTAAAATTCCACATCATTTCTACTATCGGTAATAGAATTCATTGGAAATACATCTTCAAATGCTCCATATTCGATAACCGCCTGAGGCGATGGTCGATCAAATAGACATAATTCAGATTTACCGCAAATCATTCTTCAAATATGGTTCCGTGTCCTTTCATTCGTTTGTTTATATGCCTTCTCCCTCTCTTGCGTTTAGTTCCCATACTTGTTTTAATTTCACTTTCAAATTTACGTTTTACTGGTACCAGTGCTGGTTCAGTTTTAAACATACCAGGTATTACTTTACTTATTTCAGCAATTGCATTTGATTTCAACGATGGTAATATTTTCTTGTCATTCATAATTACATCTTTTGCAGTTTTCATACCGAAATTACCAATACGTTTAAGAATTGGTAACGCAAATCTACCAATTGTTCTCAACCACCCACTTCCGTACTGTTTACCAACAAAATATGGTAATTCGCCACCACTTTGGCTACCACTATACATACTAATAATATCAGAATTAGCCATCTACTTTACGAAAATGTAGTGTCAAATGAGTTTTTGAATCTTTTGCAAATTCGATTAATTGACCAGAATCATCTCTTATATTTATTTCTATATTGTTTATACAGGATGTTGAAACAGGCAAATACATGGGATTTTCTACATTGATTTGTACAACATCATCTTGTTCATGTTTCTCAACCCAAATAGATTTCAATAGAGGAACCAAAGAATCACCAACAATTATGGGTTCAATAATATTAGTATAGAGAAACATTTGATGATGAAGTTTAATTATTTTCGGTTTATTCATACCTACATTTAATTTTCCATCTTGAATATATGTTCCTTTTGATAATCCTAATGTTTTTATTAGATTTTTATCAAAAGTAATTTCAGTAATATCAGTATTCAAACTGAATTTGAACAAAGTATTGTCTACTAATTCCAATGATTTAAATATTGATCCACAATTCTGAATTAAATATGATTGTAATTCCTCCAATTTAGAAATGTATAAATTCTCATTAAACGTATATGTATTTTCAGTTTCACCCTCAAACTCAACTTTCATTGAAATTGTCTCATATCGCGCTGCTACTTTGGTAAATCTCGGCCGTAGTACTTGGAATATATTAGTATGATTTCTATTACTCTGACTTGTTAATTCCAATCGTTTTGCCATTGCTAAACTATCAAATTTTATAGTAAAGGGATGATATTTACATTCAACTATTAAATATTGACGATCAATATACATTTTGACAATTGAATCGGAAGGACCAATATCAATTCGATCTTCTACATTATCAATGACAAAAGAGATATTTCTTTGCGTCTCTTTCTTTTTATATTCAATTTTAGCTTTACTATAAATTGGAAAGAGATTGTACACAAATGTAAAGTCAAGGAGAGCAACTTCCCAATTACCATTTAAATAAATCGGATTTTGGAGATTGACCATAAATTTACTGGCAGTGTTTTCTGGATGTATATTCGGACAACTATTACTTGGCAAAATAATGTAAAAATTCATTTTACGAGGTCTCGAGACGATATCCATGATGGGTTTTTATATCCATGCCATTTGACATAGTATTGTTTATCCTTACCCACCATTTTAGTTTTCAATATTTTTTGAATTCTAAATACTTTTGGGGGAGGAATGACTTGTAATTCTTGCTCATAAAATTTCCCTTGTACAATGTTATTTTCAGAATCTCTGATGACATACATCACAGGGTTCTGGCTAGTATTTATTTTCGAAATTACAAAGACTTCATCACTCCAATTTGTATCGAAATTTTTAATAAATGGTGATGCACTAATTTTACTAATTCTAACATGGTCACCAACTTTATATTTCGGTTTTGTATTTTTTCAGATTTTTTAGAATAGAATGTTTTTGATGTGATATCAACCGGTCTCAATCCATTAAGTCCTCGATGTGATGAATATTATAACTGGTTATAATTTTTGGTAAAACCAATACCCATTTTTTATTACCTTGATACACGAACAATTTCTTTAATCTATCTCTCAAGGTTCTGTTAAATCTTTCAACATGAGCAGCTTTGTATTGAGAATGTACCGAGTAGTGATTTATTTTCAGTTTATCGAGGATTTGCTTAACTTTACTGTTGTAGAATTCTTTACCTAAAATAATAATAATAATAATAATAATAATAATAATAATAATATATAATAATATAATAATAATAATAATAATAATAATAATAATAATACCTAAATCCGTTTGTAAATTATTAGGATGTCCATTTTTAAATAAAATATTAATAGCTTTGGACATTTCATCTGCAGATTTTGACTTGACTGGTATTGCTCGTGCAAACCTGCTGTATACATTAATACACGTTAAAATATATTTATACCCCTTGTTAATTTTTGAATAGGGTATCATCTCCATCAAATCCATTTGCCACAAATCATTTATTCCATATGTTTTATACGCTCTTGTTGGAAATCTTTTCTGCATTGGTTTGTTCAAACTGTACGCTAGTTGATTTGATAACCACTTCTGGGTTTCTTTTTTCGAATTCGGAACTCTTTTCTTTAATTTTGCCACTCCACCGAAACCGGCTTCGTCTTCTGGGTTCGTCCAAATCTTCTCCATTACAACAGGAAGATTTAAAATTCAAATTAAGATTTGGTAATGATTGACCCATTGTTTATGATGATGATTTTAATAAACCTGCCCCTCCCAATAAAGATAATGCTATTGGTATCAAGGCTGCAATGAAGCCTCCTTGTTGTTTATATATGATTTTACGCATACGTTTTTTATTTTTAGTATTTACTAATGATAATAATGGTTTCTTGTGTCTGTTCAAAATCTTTTTATTTGATGTACTTATACGGAATTTACCTTTAACAACTTTAATTAAAATAGCAAGTAAATCATCAATAACATAATTTGGAAAAGACTGTAAAATATTCATTCTTCTCATACTGGGAGCCTTAAGTAATGCAATGAAAAACGGAAAACTACGATGAGAATTACTCGGCGGAATATGATTACTCGTGGAATACGATTACTCGGCGGAATATTATCAATAAGCAATTTTTTCGATGGTGTGAAACTAGTTTTTGGTGGAATCTTAACCACTTTTGCAGGTTTCCTTCTTGTAGGTTTTGTCTTTACACGAGTTTTTAGTAACATGATTGATAATTTATTTGGTTTTATCTTTGTTTATATACTATAGCTCCTTCCTTGTTAAATATATCTGTTCTTACTCGTAATTCATCAGGACACTGTTGTGTAAAATCTAGAAAAATATATCCATGTGGGGATTTTGTTGCATCGCAAATGCATTCATTAAGAAATTTCGATTATTTGGATATGCTTGCCTTGCAAGAAAGTCAATCACTGTAGCATCTCTCGGATTTTTGAAAACAACTAAATATTGAACATTCAAATTACGAGTTCGTGAGATCCACCTTGATGAAAAAGATTTTGAGTGATAAAAATTACAGTGACACCTTTATGTCTACTAATTTTGTAAACAAATTATTAAAATCCTTTTCTTTATTTGCTTCTTGATATAAATCATCAATAATAATCACATCACCCTGTCGTAATCTGATGACCAGTTTTTATCGAACCTTTTATGATTGTCATTTTGATTTACAAAACTGATCTTGTGTCATTCCGCTTTCATCATCAGATCCCCTATGCCAATAAATTTTATTAAATTTTGACTTGAATAATTTTGATTGTAATAATTTACAAACAAACAATGTTTTCCCGCTACCACTCGGGCCAACGATTTGGTATACTGCATCATTTCTTAATTGCATTTTTTATTTTTATTTTAAAATATCTAGTTATTGTTTATATTAGATGATTTTAATGAACTCTTGCTAAAGTTGTATATAAAGAGTAAAATTTCATAATGATTTAATTATGCTTGCAAATATAAATTATCGAGGAAATTTTGATGTTTCAAAAATGAGGTTCCCACCAGGAAAACCACAGCAAATTGTCGATAGAAGCGGGAAATATCCGATAATATTTTTCAAGACTGCAAATGCAGAATTATGGATGTAAGGAACCATTGGATATTAATAAATTACAATATCGAATCAATAATATTAAAATTCAATCAATTACCGTTACTATGGATATGGGACATACTATCAATTTATACAAAATATCGAGAAAATGTGATTGTATGTTTGAACCGGAATTGTTTCCGGCATTAAGACTATTAAAATATAACCCTATATGTGTCAATGTGTTTTCAAGTGGAAAGGTTGTCATGCTTGGGTTGAGAAATTTAGACTATAGGGAATTTGTTACAATGTTCGGAATGAGTTAAATTCATTGGTCGATTTCTAATTGGTTAATTTCTATTGGTTAATAATAATAATATTAACTGTTTATTGTTTAGATGTCATTAATAATGTATACTAGCGCGGCAAAATCAATGTCTGAGATCGATAATTACGGTAAATTTTTAATTTATATATATGTTTTTATATATTTTATAGATGAATATTCCAAAGTGATGTTAAATTGCCTCAAGTATTTCTATCCTCAATTGAATGAAATTCTGAAGGACAGGGATCCAGAGATTATACCAGATTTGGTATACAATGCAACAAGAATCTGGATGTTCGATATATTAAATCAATTCCAATGGGATATCAAGATCGACAGAATGCAGAAAGAAATGGAACAGAATATCCTGTATCATTGGATGCAGTTGTTGTGCGTTTATCACGATATGTAGAATGGAATTTAGTAAAACACTTAGAAGATATTACTATTCTAGGATTGTTGATTTAAATTAATAAATATTTTTTATGTATTTTGTTTTTTTTTTTTTTTTATATTGATGACCAAAAATAATAATAATAATAATAATAATAATAATAATAATAATAATAATAATGCCATTAATAATAATCTAAGCAACATTAATGCAATTTAAACATGTAATGCAAACCATGTGATGCAATTTAAACAAAGACATGTGCAACAAATGCAAAGCATGTGCAACATTGATGTAATTTAAACTTTAATCTGATTGGTTGTTCCATTTATTTTGAAGGTATAAAAACCCTGTACCATTTCATTTTAATCATAATTCACGATGGTCAAGAAAAGCACTGAAAAACCGAAAGATGAACTTGTTCAGCCTGTTCAAATGTTCCACAACTACAAAATGTATTTTTTAAAAGAAGAAATCAATATGAAATTGGTTGCACCGTCAAGTTAATTCCAACTCAATTTCAATTCTTATCCGGCACGCTTTCAATGGTAGATGTTAAAACCATAGATGATGTTTTCAAACGGTTGAATTCAAATCTATCATGTAATCAAAATGCATGGTTCAACAACCGATATGCAAAATTTTATGATGCCTTTGATGAAATCAGTTTCAAAGAAACGAAAATTGGTATATAACAATTGCAATCCAAGGATATAAAGTCGATAATAATGATGTGTATTCTCCAATTTGGAAAATTATGTCTGCTAGGCTTTCACAACTATTTTAATGTATTTAATAAATGTATATAATGTATTTTAATAAATGTATTTAATGTATTTAATCTTATTTATTTTATTAATATTAATGCAACAGTAATGCAAATTTAACAAAGACATTCTATAAACAACTTACATTATAGTTTAAAAGTGTTAATAAAAATGACTACAGAAAAAGGTTAATTTTGATTAATAACTTACCGAATTATTTATTATTTAGAAATTGTAATCAACTTTTTGTTGGAAAAATTGGCAGAAATAGCTGGTGTAAATGTTGAGGATATATTATCTGTTGCAAATGCATTAAATATAGGCTGGATAGTTGAAAGTCAAGATTCAGGATTTGATGAAAGTGAAGTGAGTCAAGAAACTGATGTAGAAATTGATGGAGAAAATGATGGAGAAAACACCCAAGAAATTAGTGAAAACACCCAAGAAATTAGTGAAAACATCCAAGAAATTGATGGAGAAAACATCCAAGAAATTGATGGAGAAACAATCAAGAACAACCTAACGATTGTATAGATCATGTAGTTGATAATATTATGAAATGTGGAGATGACTATTGTGAATGTGTTAATAAATGTTAAATTTTAAATTTTGTTTTTTATACATAAGAAAAATAACAAAAATTAATATTTATTTAAATATTTAAATAACATATACAATAAAACAACTCCTGTTGTGAGTTTAATATAGTTTTTCATTTTTCTTTTGATTTCATCAGTTTCTTTAGCATTGCGGGCGAGTTGATTGAGTATATCCCATCCGCCATTATCTTCTATCCATGGACTAAACTTGGATTTGATTATCTAAAAAAAAAAAAATAATAATAATAATAATAATAATAATAATAATATTTACTTCTAAAGACCACTGATAATAATGTTCTGAGTCATGTTGGCATTTCGCAATGATTATCTTCATGTAGGTGAACCCTACAATAATTCTTGTCCATTTCATGTCTTCATCGCAGAGACATTGAAATATATTGTTAAAATAATTCTTCTTTGATTCAAGACAATCCATATCAAGCATTCTCTGGTAGTCGATATGGTTGCCTTCAATAATTTGTTCGGTCCGATTGACCAGGAAATTGAGGCTGTCGACTATATTCGCTGTGACTAGTCCATTTAGAACGTTTTCAATAAATTTAGACATTTTTTACAATAATTTTTAATATACTGTCTTATTTATACTACTGTGTGTGTAATATGATTCTGATTCTAAATGTAAAACATAATAGATTTGATACAACATGAAAACTATATTTCTATTGCTAATTATTATAAGGAGTGTGTGCTCACACAATACGACAATAACGGTGGAGTCTTTTAATAAATCAATATGTATTTGTCCAAATACCGCCAAGTTGATGGATATTTTATATATTCTTGACAAACCAAAATGGGCAAAGCATCCAGGAAAAAGAATATCCCAAAGATTGGAGAATTTAGAAAACAGCTATGACCTATCTTTTGAATATATACAAAATATAAAATTTAAATTGATTGATCATATTGAGGTTTTCAATAACTCAATTGTTGAAAATAAAAAGAATATGAAAATTATTGATAAGAAACATGAACATTTGTTAAGAAAGATTGATTTAATAATATTCGAAATTCGAACAATAAAAGAATCGATAGAAAATTTGAAAACCAATTCAACGTTACCAATTTCAAACAAGATGGCAGCAAATATGAGTACATCAATATTTAAATGGCCATTGTTAATTTTAAATTATTTCATTGTTTAATAAATGTATTGATTTAAATTATCTTTTGTCTGATATATTATTATTATTATTGGCATAAATATTATTAATTTAATTATTATTATTACTATATTGTCATAAATATTATTATTATTATTATTATTATTATTATTTTATTATTATTATTATTATATTATTATTATTATTATTATTATTATTATTATTACTTACATAAGACATTTCATGCACTTGTATTGCATGTCTTTATGTGAGTAGAAATTACTCAGTTAGTAACAATGACTCATCGATGAGTCATATTCAGAGAACAAAGCATCGATAATATCCAATTCTGATTGGTTAGATGTTATCGATACTTTGTACATCTTTTCAAATGAGGTAATTATTATTTTTTTATGATTTAAATTTTTTATAATGAAATTTTTTTATGATTAATTTTATTTTTTTTTTTTATGAAACCAGTTTTTATGAAAACAAATTATATGATTTATGAAATAAATTTTATGAAAACAAACTTTTTTATGAAGAAATGGGTATGTTTTTTTATTATTATTATTATTATTATTATTATTATTATTATTATTATTAATATTATTATTATTATTATTATTATTATTATTATTATTATTATTATTATTATTATTCTATAGCGACATACAATAAATTTTGGTTTACCAAAAAAGAAGTCTTCTAAAAATTAGAGTCGTGTGATGAGTCTTTCTTTTAAAAATAAATGATTGGTCTTTGTTCAAAAAAGTCATCGATGAGTCATACAAGGGGGGGGGGAGTATGCAAAAAAAAGAAACCCCCTATCTAAACTATGAGTCATCGATGAGTCTTTGTCTATATGTCTTTGTTTAAAATGTATTTATTTAAATATTAAATAAGTCTTTGTTTAAAAAATGATGAGTCATAAATATTTTAATAATGATTCAAATGGGCTTTGTTTCAAAATGATTAGTCATATGACCTTGTTTAAAAATATGAATGCCTTTACCTTGTTACTAAAAATAGAATGACCTTGATGAGTCATCGATGACGTCAACGTGACATTGTTTTTTTTCTAAAAATAGAATGACCTTGACCTAGTTACTAAAAATAGAATGACCTTGACCTAGTTACTAAAAATAGAATGACCTTGACCTAGTTACCGCGGTTGCTATGATGAGTCATATGACCTTGACCCAGTTATCGCTGTTGCTATGGATGAGTCATCGATGAGTCATATGTCTTTGTTTTGCGCTGAGTCATCGGGGGGGGGGGTAGTGCCAAAAAATGACAAAACGATGAGTCATGGAGCACACTTCTCTCTACT
>CAUHTR010002380.1:0-60556 GCA_959609185.1 Schmidtea polychroa
GAAATTATGAATAAATAATCTAACTAATCGTTATTTTATCTGGTACTACAACAACGAATTCAAGACATTATAAACCTTTATTAATTAACACAAATGATTATAGAATTACAACGACACCAAATATTCCACACCAAGACCAATTGCTGTCGAGTGCTTATTACAACACTTTGTAAGGAATAGCACTTTTAATAACAATTACAGGAACACCACTGTCACCAATTTAACGTTTTCTCTAACAATTTCGTAATTCAATTCGTCTTCGTTTATGGAATTCGTTTTAATGCTGTTTTTCTCGTTTTTCTGTTTCTTTTTAAAATTGTCTCCTAATCTAATAGCACTTACAGATAACTATTTAACTTTTGATTTAATCCTCTAGTATATTCTTTTGGATCATCCACTTCTTCAATTATCTCTGAAATCTGTTGATATATATAATTTTAAGAGTTGTCATTTTTCAATTTCCCAGTGATTCATTTGTTATCTAGGACAAGCTATCGAGCTATGGCAATTTCATTTTCCAATTTGGTTTTCTCTTTTAAATTGTATTTATTAATTAAGGCAATGAAAAGCATTTTTGTTTTTAAAGCTATTTTTGTTTGGAAAAGAAATTGTGCGATTTTATTATTGCATCAGATAATATCAGATAAAGTTGAAAAACAGAATGATGTTTAAAAGAGAATATCATCATGATAGAACTAGCACAATGTCTGAACATCTCAAAAGGTATGTTGTATAACATGATAATTGAAATGGACATAAAGAAACAATACTTATTATTTTTGCAATGATTTTTACTGGTAATTAAGATTCCATTTATAACCAGAAAAAGTCATATCTGATGTAGCATTAAAAGTAGCACCAAAAATAGGCAAGAGAAAGTGTTCTCACCTCACCTTGAAGAAATCTCACAAAAATTGCATTGGATGATTCGTGAGGCATATTTTATGAAATTGTCCGAAGCCAATTGCCAAGGTCATATACTGAGACTGTCCCAATCAATAGATACCAAATGGAAGATGCCAAAAAGCCTGAAAGATCATGAATAGCGCTTCATGATTAAGGTTCAAGCAAATATGCTACACTTTAATATGAAGCAGTTAAACCAAGGCGGTAGAATAGCAAGTACAAAATGCCGGAACTGTGACAACTCTCACGAATTATTCATCTACGTGCTTGAGATGTGCGTAAGAGGGACAAGGATGAGGACCAATAAACAATGAAGTGTAAAAACCCTTGGAGGATTTATTAAGAAGCAAAGAAATGAACTTCGAAATTGAATCAAAATCAAAAGACCCAAAGGAAATGTTGAAGCCTGGCATAGTCCGTCGAATGAAAGAGAAGATCATGACAATCGACAACAAATGCCCAGTCAATGACATAACAAATATCGAAGTCGCAAGACAAAAAACCAGAACAAATATAGAAAACTGGCTCAATACATCCATGAGGAGACCAGAATCCATTCCACAGTGGACACATTAGTAGATGGATTGGGGCTCTCTGGATCACATATACCCCCTACCACCCCCCCCCCCCCCGGACAATATTTTTAAAAAAAATTTTTTTGGAGAAAAAAGACAATAACTAATCATTTTGGTAATACAAAGACAATGACTAATCCGATGACTCGTTGTTTGTAGAACAAAGACAATGACTTATTAAGATTATATTATTTTTTTAAATATTATTAAGTGATCCAGAGGCACCTACTTTTTTACTCGAAAATTTAATGTTCCTACCAATAGATGTTTTTGAATGATGGCTCAATTTAAGGCCCAGTGCAAGACCTTTTAATGAGATATAGATATCCATAGCACATATTAATGTGCTATATAGATAATGGAATATAGCACATAAATCTTGGACATTGTGAAAAGCTCTAGCAAACAACACAAATAGAGAAAACAATTGCACAATGAAAAACTGCCAGCCACCGAAATATATGTGCTTTAGAAAAAACACCGTCTATTGCATCACGTGCAATGTATGCAAGTAAATCTACATTGGAAGTACACTCAGGACCTTGCACCAAAGAGTTAAAGAACATCTAGATCCTGGTGGAACTTCCTCAATAAACATACATCTCCAACAATGTCAACCAACAGAGGAAAGAAAAAATATTTCAATCGAAATCATAGCTAATGGAAACATCTAAAAGAAAAATGTCAGATTCAAAGAAGCAATTCTCATCAGTATTTATTTTAAAATATTTTATTAGGCTTTTAGAAGCTAATTATAGAAGCTTTAAAAAATTTAAAGGTTTTAGTTTTTGTCATTTTGAATTTGAAATGATATTTATTTTATTTTAATTTTAAGTAAAATTTTTAAAAAAAAATCCAGAAAATTGAAATAGAAGAAAGATAGAAATGTATTTTCGGTAAGGAGATTGCTAAATTCCAGGATATTGACAAGGACTATCTTATAGTCGAAAATTTTTTCATTAAATACATTATTCGCAGCAAAAGGTTTAAATTATCACTTTATTGTTTTAAATAATAATAATAATAATAATAATAATAATAATAATAATAATAATAATAATAATAATAATAATAATAATAATAATAATAATAATAATAATAATAATAATAATAATAATAAATAATAATAATAATAATAATAATTAATAATAGTCAGGAAACGGTAAATTCAGTTATAAAATTGCAAAGTCAATGAAAAATAAATAAAACAATCAGTAAAACAGAACTGATTCATTTTGTATTTCTAAATATATGTTAACAATTAAATGCACTGAAACAACTCATGTCCAAAAAGATAAATGAATGAGTGCAGAAGCTGATGCAGTTTAAGTATTAAATCTAATGTAAATGAAAATTTACAAATCACAATATAAAAGGCGGCTTAATCCAATTCGATTTGGTCTACGTCGAGCTGCTCTTGGAATGATGAATTGTCATTATAATTCATCAAATCTGGGTGATTAGTCAATTGACGAAAGCAGAACCCGATCGACGATACATTATTGACGAATGTATCGCCAACGATTTCCGGTGGATCATCTGGATCACGGGATTCTGATCTTGATGACTCACAATTTGAATTGCCAATACTATTTGATGGGTTTGTACAATTGCTTGTATCATCGGAATTTGTTGAATATGATTTGGTTGTTATGTCAGATGTGACACTCGCACTGCAACTACTCACACTGTGACATGATTTGATGAAGCTCGGATCAGACCAGAACTGTAATTGGTCTTTATCAGGACTGAGATTTATATTGTACAAGATGTCATTGGTCGATGAACTGTGTGAATGGTAGTCCATTTTTATTTTAGTACTGGATCTCTAGAATAGAATGAGGATAAATTTTGGAAATTATTTTCATCAATATTAAATTTGTAAAATTTTTATTTTTTCTTTCATTTCTATAAAAAAGAACAGAAATATCGTTACAGTCGATTTTAAGAGCATTGTAGTAGAATGTTATATTTTTACCATAATTACGAGTCAAAAAAGAACCTCAATTAGGTTTTGTTTTTACTCCCGTTATGGCGCTCTTAACGTCATGAACTAAAAAGTCATTAAAAAAACTATATAACGATAATTTACTATAGTAAATTACCGCTATAGGAAAAATGAAAAAAAAATCAATAGTCAAAAGTTAATTATAGAATCCAAGATAATAGAATATCAGAAATTTTGCCCAGATCTTCAGAAAATAATTCAAAATATATCTATCAAATAAAACGAAGGATTACAAAAGATTTACTAAAAGAAAATTCCTCGAAAACTATTCTATACCAAATATTTTAAGTACATCCTCCACTATAAGGTTTTTTAATTTTTATTAATAAAAGTTGTAGTTTCATTTTATTGTTATTATTATTTAGTTAAATTGTAATAATCTTTTTAAACTTACATACATTCACCCCAGCTGTCCCGAGACAGTTTATTTACTGGTGACTCGACTGGGCTCTTCAAATTTCTTTACACAAGCACTCACTTACAAACATAAATAAAATATATTCCATACAAACAGATATAATTAGGTATACACACTCAATACCCACTTACACCTATCAGTAGCGCGTACGAACGTATTATCGAACACAACAACAAGCATAATTATTCCATATTCTAACTGTGAAGAGGAAAATTAACGAACACACGTGATGAGCTGAAAAACCTTTAACAAACGTCTCGCATAAGATAATCTTCAGTTCTAAGAATAACAAAAATTAAAACTCATTTAAAAGTTTCGTATAGTGCAACAGTGATATTTTTGTGGTTTGTTGTGCAATGTTTGGTACTTCCGTGTTATCTTACCCCCAAAAATTAAATTAAAAAGAACACATATAATTATTATAATTATTTTCTAAATCACAGTTACAAACTCAGCAAATGTTTGTAAAGAGTTTGTAAATGGTCATCCAGGTGGCCAGAAAAAAACCACAATGTCGTTGAGAATAGTGTCGAACACATCGGCACTGTTGCTTAGAACACGTTTGCGCCACAAAACTCACATACTCACATAAATCACAGATAGCTTTAATAAATTCATGTTCAATAATGTTCAATAACGTCATCAATAATAGTATTCTCTCATTTTTTATATTGTTATTTTAATTGTATTTTATAATTTAATTTTTGGGAGTAAGATAATACGGAAGTACCTAATGTTTTAGCAATGCAAGCAAGCTCTGTGAATCATTATTCTATTAAATAATAATTCTTTATTAGTTATTATATTTTGAAGCTATTGAATATTGGTGTCTAAAGTATTGTTTAAAGAATAAAACAATTAATCTGAATAAGTTTAACAGCCAGATAGCAAATTCATAAAGGAATTAACAACCGGCTCCTGAGAGCCGGACAGAGCCGCCTTCAGCTCACCACTGCTTTTATTAGTTATCAAATTCTATTTTTGGTGTTGTGTTTTCATTTGACTAACAACAACGAATAAATGTTTTGGGATTGAAAGAAGTGATTGAAAGAGAGACAAGTTTTAGAAACACATCTTTCTTTATATTTGTAGGATTTAATATGTTTTACGTAATTACTGATATTTCAAAAAAGATCTTGGTGTAAAAATATAAATATAAAAATACAAATTCCGATGTTAATCTATGATATTGTTGATGTTAATTAAAAGATTCCTATAACATATGTTAAAATATACTATCTAATTAACCTGACAACGCCCTGGATTTGAAAATGTATGTAAAAGGAATTCAAAATTCAAAATATATAAAAATTGTTTTAATGGAACAATTTTTGGTTAGCTATATTTTAGATTAAAAATTGCGAAATAATTCTATTTTCTGGGACCCATGCAAAAATATATTAGAGATTTAGAGTTTTTGTTAGACAAAGTCATCAGCCAACTCCTTCATTTTCAAAGAATTAAAATAATTAAAACCTAATGAGTAAAAATCAATTTTAATAATATTGAAAATTAAATGAGAAACCTTAACTTACATTTTCAAGAGCATATTCACCAGATTCCATCATTTCGATATCATCTAAATCTTCCATGTTTTCCTTATTAGTTGACATTTGAGTTTCATGAAACGAGGAAATTTTCTGATAAACAATTGAATTTGTATTAGAAATCACAGTCGGTGTGGTATTATCTGTTGTAGTAGAAGTTGATAAGGAACTGGAGTTAGAACCCATTCGTTGTCTATGATTCGAAGAGGTTTCTGTTTGATCTGATTCTTTTAACGAGTCTTCCTTATGACAAATTGGATTTGATTGGGGAGATATCGGAGTTGGAGAACTGGCTATTCGGGGAAGACTAACCAAATAATTGCGACTATTTCCGAAAAAGTATCCATCTCTCTTGCAATTAGAATATGTTGATGTTCCATATGCACTTGGACTGGTATCAGCTGAATTCGTGAAACGTTTATAACAAAAGTGCATCGGTGTTATGGAATTTCTCTAAAATAAAACACTTATTATTTATTAATTATTACAAAATATTCATTAGGTTAAACTAAAACTAAAAATACAGTAAAATCTTTTTTTACACGATTCTTCAGAAAATCATGTAAATAATTAAAAAAATTTTTTGGAATTCGTGATAAATCAAAAATAACGTGTAAAAAAATTTAAAATTTCTTCTTGGCGAACCGTGTTATTTCAAAATCGTGTAAAAAAGATTTTACTGTAGTTATTTTCACTTAAATACAATAAAACAATGCAAATATAATATAATACATTAATATTTAAATATAATTTACAAATGTGTCAATTAAAATATAGTCAAAATTAAATTAATAAAATAGAACAGAAATATTATGAAAACCGCCTGATTTTAATCATGTCAAATTTATGTGAAATAAAAAACAATTCTATTTCAAATTAATTTATTTATAGTAAAATGCTGTTTGATAAATATCAAATATAACTATTTTTTGTAATTTAATGAATACTTTCACGACTTATTCTGTAAAATTATTACAGCGAGTTATATTTATCATTTAATGCAAATCATTAATTTCTCATAATTAAAATAAAATTTTAATTTTATATTTAATAACAATAGTAAATCAAATTCAGTTCCGAAAATTCGTGAATATCAAAAACATCGATACATTTACTGATTCATAGTTAAGTTTTTAATAAATACAATCACAATGGTAAAGAAATCAGTGGTGAAATTTGGAAAAAAAGTTCTTATAATAATAATAATAATAATAATAATAATAATAATAATAAATTTACCATGCGATTTGTATCGGAATTGTTAATAGGAAGTATGTGAGCTAATGAGGGATATCGGCGTTTCAAAGGAACGTGAAATTGAGAATTAGTTCTAATATTATTGAGTTCACTTTGGCAAGTAAAGGCTTTCCCATTTTCGATAATTATTGAATGGTTGTTGCTGTTTCTTGAAACAGGTTCATAGCACGGTTGTGAATGGCATCGAGGCAAAACAATGGTCGCAGTGTCAATGGGTTTGTTGCTTGAATTGACAATTGTAGCACAGCCAGATCGCTGAATGGAAAATACAATTGTTAATAGAGGACAAACTGACGTTGAAAACAGTAGAATTAAATAACAGCTATACAAGTCAACAGTAAGAAAGAAAATGTCAGAACATTCATAAAATATTACACAATTATTATAGCAAATGAGATCTATCAACGACATGTGCGATATAGGGCAACTAATTAGGCTAATCAATTTCAAAAACATTTTTACCATTTTTAATTATTCGGATTTACAGTGGAAATTTTTCATTCATTATTTTCATTTTTTCGTAATTTTATGTTTTACACAAATGGAAAATTTTGATAGAGATTACTCAAATTATTACTAACATAAAAATTATTCTTCACTTTCAACACGAGAATTAGAAATGAATAATTCTAATTAAAAAAAATACATAATCCATTTTTAAAAAATACATTTATTCCATATTTAATCAAAATGCTTTTAATAAAATTCACTGGTGGAAATAATTTAAAAGTTTCGAAAAATTAAATTATTCAATAATAATCTGGATCTATAACAATAGCAACATTGAAAAAGAATAGATAGTCAAAAGATTATAATAATTCTTATAAAAGTTATAATTAACAAAAGAGTACATTTATAAATAAGGCGCAGACAGAGTAAAGAGCTAAGAAATTCCATAAGTTTACGTGATTAAAATTATGCAAATATAACTGAAAATTGCATAACTTGAAATACAATAAATGAAAATAGAAGGTTTCAGGAAATCGCAAATCCTTTCATCGGAAATAGAAAATTAGTGTCTTTGATTTCTATTCACCTGAATTATTATGAAGCAATTAATTTTCTAACGAAATTCATAACAATATCCAACTATATTTTATTTATTACAGTAATTTCGATAATAATAATAATAATAATAATAATATAAGAACTTTTTTATCAAATTTCTTTTCCATTGACATTGTATTTATTAAAAAGCTTAACTAGGGAAAGCTTTGACTACTGATTTATAGTCAATCTTTTTAATAAATAAAATAATAATAATAATAATAATAATAATAATAATAATAATAATAATAATAATAATAATAATAATAATAATAATAATAATATTATAAGAACTTTTTTATCAAATTTCTTTTCCATTGACATTGTATTTATTAAAAAGCTTAACTAGGGAAAGCTTTGACTACTGATTTATAGTCAATCTTTTTAATAAATAAAATAATAATAATAATAATAATAATAATAATAATAATTATTATTATTATTTGTTTAAATCATCTGAATAAATATTATTAATTAAATATTATAAATATTATATTAATTTTTTAATGATAAAGTAAATGGCAAAAAACAAATATTAATTCAATTTTGTCACATTCTGTTTCGTCCGTGCGAATCTGTTTATTATCAATTTTCAAAATTTTTCATTTTTTATTTATTATTATTCTCTTTTAAATAATTTTTCACATAAATTTGTAAATTAACAATAAAATAAATACAAAAATTTATTAAAAGTGTAAAAAATTTGCGATAACATTCGCAAATAATTTTACATTTTAGAACTTAATATAATTATTATTAAATCCAACCTTGATTCGTTGGTTAACCACAGAACTTCTCGTATATAAACATATGTTTAAAATAGATAACAAATGCTGCTTTAATTATTTTCAATTAAAATTGGCAGTGTGGTATATAGTGAATGTCATTAACATTTAATTTTTGGCACTGTTAAAAAAATTTCATCTAAATTAATCATGACTTATAACATCAAAGCAGACAGTATATAAAGAAAAAAAAAGTTAACAAATACTTGAGTTTTGTTTCTTGTTATTTACATTTTTAATAAAAGACGGCAGAAATTGTGGTAAATAAAAATTGGAATCGCTTCAAGAAATATTTGGAATACTTGGAACAATTTAGAATCGAAGACGATATTGAAAAAATGAGAGAATTAATACAAACCATTACAGTATATCAATCATGTGGCTCAATTAAATATTGTTATTTTCCAGCTTTGAAATACTTTAACCATACAAAGTCATTATTCTCAGATGTTTATCTGATTCAGATAAAGACGAAGAACAAGAAAGATGAGAAGTTATTCCTACTTTTATTACCCGAGAAAATCAACAAGTGTTTATTATGTTGAGGAGTCAATCGTCATATTGAATATCATGAGAGGAAGTTGGAAAATGGTGACTTGGAAAGATGTACCAAACCCATCAGTTCCAGTAGAATAGGGAATAAACTGTAGAAATCGTTTCACTGTAGACATAGATTCAAAACTATTTTAAAGTATTTAAAAAAATTATTAACAATGTATTCTGAGATCCTTGAAAGAATTTATATAATTTTTTTGTGTTAATTAGAAAAATAAATAATTTTTTCGTCAAAATGCGTATCATAAAAATTAAATAAAATTTTTACATAAAATATAAAATATAAAATATAAAAATATTAAAGAAAATTCATTAAAACCTGTAACTCGTTTAAATTCAGTCAAACTAAATTAAACTAAATTTCTTACATGTAATATAATATATTTTCTGTTTTGTGTAAGAATTAATCTCAAGTCTATTCAATTTTAGTACGTTAAGGCGAGACAAATTATAGAACTTCTTGGCTCTGTTTATGAAAACACTTTGCATAGTGAAACTTTTGTTAATGATAAATAGGGTTGGGCTGTATTTAAAAATTAGTAGTTCACTTAAAGGTTTCTATAGACTGCTATTCACAGCTTAATATATTACACAAGATTCCTGCATATTTCGTTTGAACTAATTAATAAAAATTAATACACTTTTAATTTCACTTCAATATAACAATTGTTTTAAATAATCTATTAAAAAGAGAGCTTGAAGACTATAAATCAGTAATATATCGATGGTTTTTGATACTCGCGAATTTTCGGCACTGCCCTTTTCAAGTAAATTTGTTTTAAATTATTGATTCCTTCAAATGATTTTATTTTTAATTATAACCAATATTAAAAATTTCTTCTTTATTAAATTTAACTAATAATAATAATAATAATAATAATAATAATAATAATAATAATAATAATAATAATAATAATAATAATAATATTGTGTAATTTTCTAAAAAATAGTTCGAGTTTTTAGAAACTCAAGTTTGAAAGTGTTGATTTAAAAGACAAAATCCATTAACAAATATAAAAAACAACATATAAAAAATATATTTTTATAAGTGCATTTATTTCAACCATCACACCAAATCGTACGACTAAAATGCACATCAATTCATATTTATACAGTACTATTAAAATAAGTGATATTACAAATATTCAAAATATAAAGAATTTGGCATACATATGTCTAAAATTGGCACAATCAATTTGTACAATATAAGAAATAAAAATACGAGCACAATTGGCATATAGCATCTATACTAGACATGTTTAAGTTAGTGATAGAAAATATATAGATAATATAATATTTTATGATGCGAGTTATAAAGAATGTTTTCTAATTTCGTTAGAAAATTTATGAGAAATGTTTCAAAAATAGTGAATTATTTAATTTTAAAAATGTGTAAAAATTCAGAAAAAATCGATAGAAAAAAGATGTCATAATCCATTTCTTACCCTGGACCTTCTTATATAGATGAAATATGCGCATTCGGCACGAAAAATAAAATTGAATATTTAAATATCAACCATTCTTAAATAGATTGACAACATTAGTGAATGTGAGAACTTGATTATTTGGATTTATTAGACGGTAAATATCAATATTATTTACAAATTTATTGCCAATCTTATCAAATTCAAACAAAAGATTTTAATTAATTGACTAATTGACTAATCTAATTAAATTTGATAGAAAGTAATTGAATTGGCATTTTCAGTAATTTAAATATTCATATTAAAATTTAAAATAATAATTTTTTAGTTAATTTATAACACTTGATTTGTATTATTGATAATATTTAAATACATAAAAGCTATTGAAATAAAACAATATTAAACGAGAATAAAATCCCATTCAATGATTATAATGTAAGTATAGTGATGTGATCTGTATTAGTGCCAAAGAGAACATTCTACTATATTTAAGAATAAAAATTTTAGATGGATAAAGAATAACTAGTAATTTAAAATATTCTTTATGTTGGATGTTTAAAGGCGTTTTTAAAATAAAGAGAGAATTGATACAAAGATCTACTAAAACACTTACTTTTTGGTGAAGAGGTTTGGAAAAGCATGATAAAAACAGTTGATTTTATTCATTTTCCATTATCCATTTTAGAAGTGCCAATCTTTTAGCAAAACCTCAAAGTGTACAGAAGAAAGCACTAAAGCGAATTCACAAACACTTTAAAGACAAGACTGACAATTAGTGTTAAATGAATGGAAATAAATATCAATTATTTTTTTTCACATTTGAGATGACATTTAACGCTTTGGCAACCGTGAATGTATATATACGTTTCGTATTTTAAAATTAAAGAACGCGTCAGTTTATATACGTTTTGAGTTTAATTGCGTTTTTAAAGCATAATAGATGTCACTAGAATGAAAATAAAATAAAGTTTAAAAAAAACCACGAGCTATAATAATTCATTAAATCATTGAATTTTTAGAATTTCTTTTTATTCTCTTTCTTCATTTGCTGTAGTAATAGTAAAGTAAACCTTTTGTATAAAACATTTATCTGATTTCTGAGATTATAAACTCGATATTTCAAAAATATGGCCACTGACAACACCGTTTTCATCGCGTTTTTCAGGCCATCACTACATATCAAAGATCCCCAAACTAATAAGCAAGAAAACCACAAAGGAAATGTATTGTCTTTTCATCACATAACATAAGAAAAGATACTAGATATATGAGTCAGAAGTGTAATGCTGATCTCTGTATCAATCAGTGCTTCGAAATTATCATACAAAGATGAATTATGGAAAATAAAATTTAATAAATTTTTGAAAAAAAACGCGGTTACCAAAGAATTAAAAAGAACAGCGCTGAAAATAAAACGTTAAAGGGGTTAATAAATTATTTTATCAACCGTTTTTTGAACGTTTCGAGCGTACGTACTAAATAAAATTTTGTTCAGTTTTGAAAGAGTTGTAAAACTTTCCACGGGTATTATTAAGTTAAAAACAAATGGTCTGGCAAATAATTTTTAAAATATTTATTAGTTAATTATATATTTTTACTTTTAAAATGTCATATAATTATGGATTCTAAATTAAAGTTTTTCATGTCCTAATATGAATAAAATATAGTAGCGAAATTTAAAATTTTATGATTATGAAAAAAATGACGAAAGGAAATTTTTAGATATTTAGAACAACTAAATAAAAAACGTTAAACATTATTAAATTTTCTTTATTTATTTATTTTCATTACGACTATAGATCAATGTTTTCCCAATATAAGACAAATTATAAACAAAAATTGAAATGAGTTTCTTTCGTAGAAAAAATATAATAACCGCAATGGGATAATTTTAAAAAACCCAAAATTTCTTATAATTCATTAGTTAAAAAATGTTTAAATGAAAAAAATCGATTAGTAAAACCGTGATGTTATAAATTCCTGACTTAATCTATGTTAATTTTCCCCTACCCCAAATATCATAGATAATTAAAACATTTCTAATTACACTATGTATTTCATCAGAAAGATACATAATCTCATAATTTCATAATACAGAATTTGCCTTTGATTTCCAGGACCATGAACTATTTCAACGGAATAACTTTCTGCTTGAAATAAAAATATGTTGTCGGAAAATTTTCAAATAGACAAGAAAGGGTTTTAAAAAATTCGATAGGACGACTGCATGAAAGAGAAACAATGAATAATAATCAAGATTCATTTAATTAAAAATGTTGATTATCAAAGACAAACGGTTTGATGTATATTCATTAGAAAATATACGTCTAAATTTAGGCGGACAATTTGAAATTCTGAACATTTCTGAGTTCGAATATTTCATTAAATTACTTGAAATTATTTTATTTGACCATTATTTTGGGTTACCAGAAATTGAAAAGAGGATTAATTTAATAATAAGTAACGAACTTTAGGAAATTGACTCAAAGGAAAAAGTAGTCCAATTTTTTTTCTATGCATTATTTATCACTTTTTTTTAATTTAATGTAAATTTTTCATCAAGATTTCATGAAAATTCATTTTTTCTCCTGACGGATCCCTAATATCAACATCGAAAAAACAAAATTAAACAACATGAATTTTATTAGTCTATAAAATATAGTAAAAATTGGGTTGATTTTAATGCCATTAAAAAGCACGAAAATTGGAAAATTGATCTAAAATGAAATTTTCATTATTACAAAAAACAATATAAAAATTGGTAAATAGAAAAACTTAATGGTTATTGAAAAAATAGACAGTCAAACAAAATTATACTTCACAGTCATTCAAAACTAATTAAAACAAGACAAAATATATTTCAGTGTTCAGTAAAACAATTTAACATCTGAAATAATTCGTTCTAGTTTAATAAAGTTAAAATATGGAAGAATCGCGCTTTACTCGCAACTAATTAGCTACATTTACCAGCTTAATAATAATGAGTCACTAAAACATCCATGTCTCGCATTTTCGAAGCGAAACAACAATCGAGAAAAATCTTTAGAAAATTAAAACGAAATTATAAAGGAAAAAAAACAATTTTCATTGAAAAAAACTTACAATGCATTAACTTGAAAACATTATTTTCTTCATTTTAAAAATTCATACAATTTTAATAGAAAGAAATATGAATTAGTAGGCACAGAATTAATTTATTCCTTTCTGGATAAGTAAACAAATAAACATTTCATTAATTTCAAGAAATTATTTTAATTGTATATGATCCATTATATCCTTTTTCACGTAAAATTAAGATCACAAAATATGGAAATAATTATAAATTTAAAGTTTTTAGTCTAGAAATATTTATCGAGGTTCCAACACGGACCTGTAAAATAGTAGATAAATCTACACGGACCGGTAATTTATACAAGATGTAAAACTAAATGAGACGCCATAAATGCAATATCGAGTAGCATCATGCATCATAATTTAAAAAAGAATTAATAATTATTTATTCAATAGCATATATAATCATGTGAATACGGAGGATGTTGTAAGACTTCTCAAACCACCTGCATGATTTTCTCACCAATCGTTCTATTCTTCTGAAGTCTTTAAGGTATCAGAATCGTAATTAGTTCGAGAGAAATACATTGTTTTTTTCAGTTTAATATTTGAATAGAGAACCCATTTTTCATCACCAGTAACGGAGAATCATTTATAAAAATATAATTCAAATAAACAATTTCCGCAGTTTCTATTCATAAAATGAAATATTTCAACCTGAAATAAATCCTGTTCACTTCAATACGAAATTTAACAAGTCTTTTTGTCTCAGCTTCCTCTCTGATTGAATCTTTCTTCTCGTATGTTATTTATTTGAATTATATTTTTAATAATAATACAGGGTTATGACGAAATATATTTAAAATCTTGAAATAATATATTTAAAATCTTGAAACAATATATGTAAAAACTTGAAATAATATATTTAAAATCTTGAAATAATATATTTAAAATCTTGAAACAATATATCTAAAAACTTGAAACAATATATTTAAAATCTTGAAATAATATATTTAAAATCTTGAAATAATATATTTAAAATCTTGAAATAATATATTTAAAATCTTGAAATAATATATTTAAAATCTTGAAACAATATATCTAAAAACTTATATTGAAATTTAAAAACTTACATCGATATTTTAAAAACTTCCAAACAATAAATATTAGATTCAATCCAAGAAGCTTTAATGCGCAGTCCATTCTTTTTAAGCTAATTCATATATAACAAAGAAATCACGAAATATCGATTTATTCAAATAAACTCTTGTCTAGCAATTTTAAATATATTATTTCAAGATTTTAAATATATTATTTCAAGATTTTAAATATATTGTTTCAAGTTTTTAAATATATTGTTTCAAGTTTTTACATATATTGTTTCAAGATTTTAAATATATTATTTCAAGATTTTAAATATATTATTTCAAGATTTTAAATATATTATTTCAAGATTTTAAATATATTATTTCAAGATTTTAAATATATTATTTCAAGATTTTAAATATATTTCGTCATAACCCTGTAATACAAACTTTGTTTATGAAATTGATGCTATAACTGAAAAATAATATAATTAATAATCTTACGGTCCAAATATGGACATACTTGTTGTCATTAATACTTTTGGAAAATGAACTTATTAAACATATATCGTGAAAGAGCACCATAAGAAGCAATTATATACGTCAGCTATTTATTAATAGTCTATGCAAGATAAGCAAAGTATAGATAAGCATCTCTATCAGTGACTTAAAATAAAATAAAAATGTTTATGAAAAATAACGAGATACACAAAAATGAAAACTTTTCATTCAGTTATTCAATATTTTTTAAAGAATGACAAATTTGAAACATTTTCATGACCCAGGCAGAACTAATCTAGAGCAACAAATAAACATTCACATTTTTCAACACTCGCGCAAAGCAATAAAAAAATTAAAGCAAATGTATTTCAGAGAATAAACTAAATATTATTATTCTTTTACTTTTATTTAAAATAAATCATATATTGTAAATCATACAATTTGTAATATATTGGTCAAAAATTAATTAATATTTTTTCATCATTACAAACCGTAAAAATATTACACAATATTCTATCAATATGCTAACATTTTACCATGCTCAATTAGCACAAAACGAGTAACGAATAATGCAATTTTTCAACTAATTAATAACATTAATTTCAAATTTAATTAATAAAATCCTTGATTTTTCTTCATTGACATCCTTAGGTGTGTTACAATAATAATATCGAAATTAAAACTGTATTATATTTCACGAGGGGGAAATTGGGAAAATCCTCGTATAATGATTGAAAGGTAAAATTATTTATTTAAAAAAATAAGCAATAAATTTAATACTTAAAATATACGTTATAATTATTTTATATTTATAAATTTATAAGACTATTACATCACTTATTATTTTCTCAATACAATAAGAAAATGCTTTTAATTCTTGGTTTATCATTTGACCTTGATAATAAAAATGAAATTATTTTCTTTATCATTATTTGCCTAAGGAAATTATATATTATTCTAACATGTTCCCTTGTAACTCAAAACCCCCGAAAAATCTAGAAATATGCCTATTAGTGTGTATGTATTAGTGTGTGGTGCTTGATTGGCACAATTGAATTAGTAGAATTGATATGTAGCTCGATCCGGAAATATCTCACATGCAGTGATCGATCAATGGAATATTAATATATATTCTATTTTTAAGCGATAGATAAACTCGCGATAAAAAATGAAGCAAAATCGCTACAGTATCCATAAAAAAGTAGATTATTGGTTCTATATTTGTAAAATCAAATAAAATGTGAAGGTTTTTACCTGCTTTACTCAATTTTTATTTAAATGCATTTTAGATGTTTATGAGAATAATATTTATATAGGAATACAAAAAAAATAATAACTTAACAAAACATAACATAAAATATATTTTTTAAGTCCTATCACTGCGTGACGAAAAGGATATTCGTTTATTTAATACTTGAACGTCACTTTCGTCACTAGAAATATCTTTTTGAATCACGTTAACTCAAATTCGCGTAAAAACAGAATCATATATATATATATATATATATATATATATATATATATATATATATATATATATATATATATATATATATATATATATATATATATATATATATATATATATAACCAACAAAAAAATTCAACAGCCGATAGACTACAATATGAATTATTTCGATCGATAACACTTCGGGGGAAAATATATTCATATAATCTCTTAGAGACATTCATTAGCAGAGACATAGTTCGGTAAAATGTAAAATTAAAAAAAAATATCATTAACACAAACTTGGTTGGCGTCCGGCGAATAATTAGGATCGATCAGCAGCGACTGCTGAGAACAATCGTGAAATCCTGACGATGTCACTGAATCTGGTCGATGTGTTGGAGAATCAATATCTGGGGAAATGGAGTAATCTGAACTACTTGTGTGAGGACTGGTGAGAGACCGAGTAGGAATAAATGCTGACCTAGAAAATCAATAAAAGGAGTAAATAAATCGACATAGAAATTCAAATAATATTTTATTGGCAAATGTAAAATGATTTTTTTTGTAAAATGTAGATGAAAAAATTTTTGTTTTTACAAAAAATGTCATATCCATTTTTCTTACAGTAATGCTAGAATTTCTAACAATTTTCGCCAAAATCAGATTTCAATGTACTTACCTCACTGCCATTATCACACATATGCGCGCGCACCTCTACCACAGTAACAACAACACTAGAAACAAAAATATTGAGTATGGCTGTTCGTGAGAAATAATAAAAGAGAGAAACTGTGAAAAATCATAAAAGAATTGTAAATAAATATTTAAAAAAATGCAAATCTAAAATTTATTTAATTATATAAAAAATATTCATGATATTATTTGACACAAGATTTTGAAAAGAATTTATTTTTTTGACAAAATATGAAGAAAAAAATTTTTATAAAACGAGTTAAAAATTATAAATTATGATAAAAATTGTAATTGTTATTCCTAGTCTTTCGTAATAACCAAAAGTATTAATCATGTTCTAAAAAAATAATACATTTTAGAGAAATCGACAATTATCGAAATCAGAATTTTGATTGGATAGCTGAGAAATTGTACTGACGAGGTCAACTAATGCAGTGCAATGATAATAATTATAAACCTGAGTGTTTTTTAATTCGTTATTAATTTAGATTATTTATTATTATTATTATTATTATTATTATTATTATTATTATTATTATTATTATTATTATTATTATTATAGATACTCTGTAGAGCATTTGTTTTACAATAAATGCTTGTCTATGGTAAAAATGTCCTAAGGAAATTAGCGATAAGAAAGTTCGGGTTCTCCATGACACCCGAGTACCAAGTACACCTGTTTCCACTTTTATTACTTTCGGAAATAAATTTCTGTCATAGAAAATATAATTTACTTAAACAAATTTTCCAATAAAATATCGTGGAAAAAATAATGATAAAATTAATAACATAAACAACTTTAAATCGATATCGGGAATTTTATGCTTTAAATATTATTGAAAAAGAGTCAATTTACAAAGAATTTATTCAATAAAAATATGAAGAAATATAATTGATGATGTAAATAATAAATAATTTAAATATTAATCAATAATTTTAAAATTTATTAAACATATTTTTCAATAATTACTAAAGAGGTTTACAGTTGCAAAACTCCGTCGATAATTAATTATTAAAACCATTAAAAAAAAATTTATAGAATTTTAAATTACTGTAATAAAAAAATTCGACTTTTAAACAAATAGTAGATTCATCCTTTGTTCGTTCTTTAACGGAATAAACAAATATGTGGTATGATAGATTTTTAAGGTGTCGACAACACATATTAAATTATAACGCTCAAATAAGCGCTCATTTCAACAATAACTGTCACAAATACATGTTTACAAGGAAAATTACCAGATTTTCCTCAAAAGAGATGACATAGGCGGCATGTAAAATGATCACAATAACAATCATACCGAGAATGACAATTACATAGACATATTTCACACCACTAAACCGAATATCAGTAAAACGATTTTGAAATTAAAAAATTATCAATTTATTTTCTTATTGAAAATTATTTCATTATTTATAGCATTTTCATAATAAATTCAACTATTTTCATAATCATTTTCATAATCAAATAGTTGAATCTATTATGAAAATACTATATAAATAATATTCAAAACATTGATGTAAAAAATTTATAATGCAATATATTTTAGCTATTCTAATAAATTACATCTTAAATTCAACATATATTATTAAATATTAGATGAGACATAATTTAACATTGTTGACAATAAATGATGGATCAAAATCAAGCTTCCTATATTTGTCAATAGTTGGTGGATAATCTTTAATAGATACTTGCCATTGTACCAGAAACTAATAATTACAAAATAATAAATTTTTTTCTTGTTTCCATACAATGTTTCCAATAACATGTTTAATTTGATTTCAATTCATTCTGAAACAGTAAAACGTAAAAGGTAAGAAAAATTAAATAATTGGACTTGAATCTGATATTGTTAATGTGACCTATCTGTATAAATATTTCCTGTAGGGAATAAAAGTGCAAATATATCAGACTGCATATAGGCTAGCAGTTAATATCGGTTGCAATGTGCACTGTATCGAGTAATCAAAACATTTAGCATTATTAGTCAGCCACAGAAAATATCCGAGAGAGAATATTAACTGCAAATACAAACCTCCAAACCCATAGACATTCTAAGATGTCCTCGGTTTTATTGACATCATCAACAACAATATTCAATCCGCTTCAATGCGTCTCGATCCGTAAACATAAACCAAGTAACATTTTGCTAACAAACAATTATAGCAAACACCAAACAACGGATATGAATATCATTCAATAAATTCTCACCAATATAACAACTAATAAATACAAAATTTTCCATTAAGAAAAAATATTATTATTCACTGGAAATGCCAAAACTGTCGCATTTTTTTAGTCAATTGAAATAGAATTTCGTTTGACATTCATCAAATCACATAAAAATTCATTCTGTCCAAAACTGTTGCTGTCTAAACAACAGTTTATTAATTTTCACAAATCTGACACGAAACCAAAAATGAAACACATTTTTTGTTGTAAATTTTAATTATTTGAAATTGGGACAAAAAATTATTTCTGGGATATATATATATATATATATATATATATATATATAGGGAAATTTAATCGATGATTTATACGAAAGCAAACAACCGTGACTGCGTCTCGTCTCGACTTATAGAATTAGAATCAAGAATTATCAATTAAAAATGAAATGAAATAAAGTCTATGAGAAAAAAATTGTTTTTGATAGTGCATTCACAAGACATTTTTTGAAATTTGCCAATTTATATTTGCAATTAATAAATATCCCATGTGGAGAAATATAACGACGATAATGAAATGAATTACTCCAGCCAATTTTCTTCCAAGTTTGAAACAATTTAAAAAATTCGTTAAAAATCATTCAAAGAAAAAACATTATTATTATTATTATTATTATTATTATTATTATTATTATTATTATTATTATTATTATGTATTATGTTATGCTAATAATTAATTGTATGTATGTTGTGGAAGAGTTTGGAGTGCCCAGCAAAGTCTCCTTTAAAATCTGTTTCGGGACTGCTTGGGTGTATGTGTGTTATGTAAAATATATGCTACTAATAAAATATAGAATTATAAAATAACCGACAATAATAATAGTAAAACCTTTATTGAAATAAAATGTTGGAATTTTCTTTGATATAATTCTTCTTGAAAATCAATAAGTAAAACCTTCAGAGTGGCTCGAGGGTGAATTGACCAAGATGTTGGAATATTGAATGATAAGAATTTTGGAAATAATCTTTATTGGTAGTATAATCTGTTATTGTTTATTTTTTTTATTTGAAATTTTTTGATTTTTAATTCGTAATTCTCTATAGTAATAATTTATTATAGGGAATTACACTATAGTTTTTTTTTGAATTTTTATTATATAATAAACGTAATAATAACAAAAATACTAATAATCTTAATTACAATTTCATTCAAAATGATAATAATAAAAATAATACACTACAATTATTATTATTATTATGATTATTATTAATGTTAAATGCAACAAAATGTTATAACAAATACATTGAAAAAATATTATAAACAAGTTTAAAATACTCAGTTATAATACAATTTATAGAAAATTTAGTTTATTTTACATTCTAATTTAATATTAAAAAATGAACATCAGATGAATAAATATAATTTTCAAATTTGCTACAGTTAAGACCTGTGGGCATAATTCTAAACACTTGCGAATAGAGAATTTAGAGCGATTTCAACTGCTATTTACCACAACTCTGTGTAGACCGTTGTTATTGAACATGAAATTTAATGTAAAAAGAAACAGTAAAAATTATGTTCAACATAATAAAATAAAATTTAAAGAAAATGTAAAAAGTTTCTTTATTTCTCTGAAAACTCTTCATACGTTTTATGTAATTTAGTCAATCTACAATATTTATTTTTTCGTTGAATAAAAATATAGCTCTCGTTTCTATTTACTAACACGTCTGTAAAATACAAGTAAATTGTCATGAGTGGAAGTAAAAAATTATCGAATATATAATATATAGATTATAAAACCGAAAATTAAATTAACTAAGCCAATAATTCACTATTGTGAATCGAATCATCGTTATTATAATTAATAACAAATCCAGATCATTAAAAAATAATTTCCCAACACTCAATAATTATGGAAGTTAATTATTTTTTTGTGTATTGTTGGAAATTAAATATTTAATTGCTTATCAAAAACATAACTTGATCGTATTAATTATTACAAAAATTGGTACTTCCGTGTTATCTTACCCCCAAAAATTAAATTAAAAAAGAACACATAATTATTATATTTATTTTTTAAATCACAGTTACAAACTCAGCAAATGTTTGTAAAGAGTTTGTAAATGGTCATCCAGGTGGCCAGAAAACCACAAAGTCGTTGAGAATAGTGTCGAACACATCGGCACTGTTGCTTAGAACACGTTTTCGCCACATAAACTCACATAAATCATTAATAAATTCATGTTCAATAATGTTCAATAACGTCATCAATAATGTATTCTCTCATTTTTTATATTGTTATTTTAATTGTATTTTATAATTTAATTTTTAGGGGTAAGATAACACGGAAGTACCCAAAAATTTATTAATGCAAATATAAAATTGTAATAGATAATAATAATATATTATAAACACAAGAAAATACTTATTAAAATTTAATATACATTAAATGTCTAAATAGTCTATAATATTTATTATTTGAATAAATAAGTCAAATTTACAATATAGAATTTCATTTTGCAACAGTTGAAGTGACATTGATGCCTGCCTTAGAAGCAAACTTTGGTCATGCGTATTTTATATTAAAACTTTTATTATTGTTTGTTTAATTTTAGTTATTTCATTAAAGCTATTTTCTTTCTTATCCTGATAAAAAAATGATTTTCAACTAGAAAACGTATGTTTTTATTATTTAAAAAGAAACCTTAAAAAAATTAATTAATTAATTTCCGAACAAAATAAGAACGAATTAAATTTAATGCTTTTTTGGTAAAAGATAATTCAAAAATGTCAAGCATTTGAAAAAAACATTGTAAATGATAAAATCTATAGGAGAGTTTTTATTGATAGAAATTAATTGAAAATATTTTATTCGTAAAAAAGCTAATGAAATTGATATTTTTTACGAAATTCAATATCAATTACTCCATTCAATTTTTTCCTAGAGCCAACTAGAATATTTTAATTTGATTAAAATAAATTCTATTGAGAATTAGGAACATTGTAAAACAAATGATAATTTATTGTTTTTAATGGATGTTCATTTGAATTTTCTTTGGAAAATGTTTTTAGTTAATTTTAAAATTATGGCCTATTCAATTATTAATTTTATTTTTCCGTGATATAACTGTTGTATATATTATATAGTCATGATCCCTGAAATAAATAAAACATGTGTGTGTGTGTGTATTCATTTTAGTGAACTATTATAGAGGTTTTTTTTACGAAGCATTACTTTATTATATAATTATATATAATTTATTCCTCATTTAGACTTTAAATATATTCAATATTTTATAATTTTAAATAATTATCATTTATTTTATTTTAATTTTCAAATTATAATTTATTGTGAGTTTAGATTCTCAATAAATTTAAAAACATTTTGAGGTACAAATTTGAAAGATTCGTTATCAAAAATCTCTATTAATTGTTTCCAAGAATTTATATTCAGTAAATACATTTTAAAAATAAATATCTTTCAAATATAGAACTTATATTAGTGATTATCTGTATCCATTTTATATTTTTTTCTTCAAAAAATTTGAGAATTATCCACTTTTAGTCGCGAAAAAAGAATTAAAATCGAACTATTAATCGAAAATTTTCAAATAATAAAATTTCGATGAATTCGTTTACAATATCTTGCAATCTTTATAATCAAAAATATTCTGCTACTCATGATATATCATATTTGTTATTAATTATTTTCATTATAAATACTATGTCTGAGATATGATAATAATAATAATAATAATAATAATAATAATAATAATAATAATAATAATAATAATAATAATAATAATAATAATAATAATAATAATAATAATAATAATAATAATAATAATAATAATAATAATAATAAAATTAATAATAATAATAATAATAATAATAATAATAATAATAATAATAATAATAATAATAATAATAATACAATTTGCAGATAGTCAAATTCTAGAGGGAAAAAACGAATATCATAAGAAAATATCCATTATACAAACTCATTCCAGGCACTAACACCCACACATTGTAGGATAAAATTACCATTTATAAGAAAAAATAATAACCTGACTCAAATAAATGAAATGAGGAAAATACATGCAGTAAAATCTGCATTTGTAAATACGCATATAAAAAAAATTATGGCAATCTTAAAAAAATTATTGAAATTTTTAAAATAAATATTTCAAGTCAGAAAAATCAGAAAATTCACTACGTATATTTGATATTTAAAATAATAATGAAATAATACTATAATAATAATAATAATAATAATAATAATAATAATAATAATAATAATAATAATAATAATAATAATAATAATAATAATAATAATAATAATAATAATAATAATAATATCTTTTGTTTGTAATTTTTCTTATTCTTATTACTATTATTATCATTATTATTATTATTATTATTATTATTATTATTATTATTATTATTATTATTATTATTATTATTATTATTATTATTATTATTATTATTAATATTATTATATGAATTTAATGATATTAATGCATATAAATATATATAGAATTAATATTCTAATATGATTTTGATAAATTTCTACTTAAATATTTAAACATTGTAAACTCTAGGCAATTTAAGCGATGGCCTAATTAATTTACAGATTGGTAGAAAAACTCCCGTTTATAATGACCATATCCAAATGATAATGATAGAAGCAAAATATTAGTTCATTATTGAATTTTATTTACTATTTTTCTTTTATTTCTTTCTACCACAGCAAAATTCAGTTGCCGTATTTCGAAGAAATATTTAACAAATAACTGTAAAAAACCAAAATTATTGTATTTTAATTCAAAACAAACCGTACTGTTATTCATTTAATTGTATTATAATATGAAATTCGTAAACAAAAACAAAAATTGTCATTTATATTTTTAGTAATATAAAATATATTTTATGGGGAATAATTATAATGACCGCTTCACAAGTTAATCTTTGTCATTTGGAAATCAGCCAAATTGATTTACTATTCTAATATAATTAATATTTAAAATTTTGAAAGTAAATTTAGATAATGGCTGCTGAACACTAAATTTATTAAACATTTTGATAAACTTGTATTATCTTGGTTTTTCTTATAAGTCCAGACAGCTCACTGAAACCTTCAGATTTTCGCGGGAAATTTAAAGTAATGAATATATAAAATCCAAATAAAAGTTAATAAAATAGTAAAAGTATCAATGTCCATCATCAATCAACACTAAAATTTAATGCAAATTTTTTGACAAATCCCATTATCAATAAGAAACATAAATATAAATGTTTAGAGCTAACAAACCATCAATACAGATGAATATAAATGAAAATATTATCCAAGACAAACCTTTTATGAGCAAAAATAACTGGCCGATTGAGAGAACTGGCTAAATTGTTCCGTTGATTTTGACAAAGTATTTGTTTTTTGTTGTTACCATTTGATTTAATTTGATGAAATTTTGGTTGATCCTCCATAGATTTCTGTGTAATTATTCGATTGAAACGACATTGGTTTTCATTATTTGCAATGGCTTGGTCGGTTTGGGAATTCATACAAATCTTGATCGGTATTGGTCGGGATATGTGATAATTTGTCGATGAGACTGAATGGCATTTCCGTTTGGGAGGTAATTCAGGACTTAAGAGATCATATTCAAGAGAAACCACACATTCCTGGTCCATCATTATGTCGCTTGAATTATAAAGAAGACTGCAACATCCTGATGAGAAAGAATGCCGATGAGAAGGAACACTTGTGGAAACTAAATGATTTATAATGGATCAGGATTAAGATTGGAAATTTTCTTTATTTTCTTTTTTTTATCATACAAAGTAAATAATAATTTATATAATTTGTTATATGAATTTGAGGGATCTTTGGCCACTATGTAATTTTATAATTCAAAACTAAAACCAATCATTAATTTTAATAATTCTGAATCCGTCATTTCTAGCTAAATTACTTGCATTAAAAAGTAGTAAAAAATAACACTACAGGTATATGGAAGCACGGTTAAAGGTAATGAATGGTTTTTACACCCAGGCTTTCAAATTTTCTAATTTTAATAAGGAAAAGGTCATATTATTTAAAAAACTGATAAAAATTTAGAACTTTAGACTACATGAATATTATTGACCTAAATTAAATTGAATACCTTTTTTCTGGTTTAATTAATGTTCCCCCCTCTGACTTTTAAGAATTTTCTGCTATGTTATTTCATCGATATCACAGCGATATTTTACAGACAATTTTCTTGTACATCAGTTGAATCATAGAGCAACAGCTGGGTATCTCTTTTCTACAGATTTACACAGCAAACTTTGCAATATCAATAATTGCGCAATTGGATATAATTTTTTCTAAGAAATTCCTTTTTTTCTATAGTTGACATATCAATATTAAGTCGATAGTGAAATCAAAAGATATTAATAAAATCAATAAAAATAAATTTTACATTCTAAAATTAGTAATATTGAAATTCAACTAACAAAATTGGAAAACCAAAAATAATAATAATAATAAAAGTAATAATAAAAGTAATAATAATAATAATAATAATAATAATAATAATAATAATAATAATAATAATAATAATAATAATAATAAAATAATAACTATAATAATAATAATAATAATAATAATAATAATAATAATAATAATAATAATAATAATAATAATAATAATAATAAAATAATAATAAATAATAACTATAATAATAATAATAATAATAATAATAATAATAATAATAATAATAATAATAATAATAATAATAATAATAATAATAATAATAATAATAATAATAATAATAATAATAATAATAATAATAATAATAATAATAATACTTACTGTTACATTTGGTTCTTGAATTGGAATTGTCAATAATTTTCTAAATAAATGACATTAGAATAAATCATGCTTCATATTAAAAACCTACATAGTCTTCGTCATATTTATATGAATTATTTATTGGAATGCCTTTTTCATCAGCGTCACCAGATTTAGTTTCAGCTAACGATGAAGATTCCATTTGGTCGGCTAAAAGACTCATGACACTGATAGGTCGAATACAAGCAGCATTTGATGATGACATAATTAATGAATCCTGGACGGATGTAATTGGAACTGTTCTAATACATCAAAATCTAAAATCTAAAATTAGAAAATGATTTGAATAAAATTATTATATATGTAAAAATATATTAAATAATAAAAAGTTAATTTTTAAAAAATAATCATTAAAAATTTTAAATCCTATTAAATAATTAAACAACAATTAAAAAATGCAATATATTAATCTAAACAACCTCATGAAATTATAATGTTCCAAGAGACATTCTGAAATTAAACATTATTCCATAAAACCGCAGCCAAATTCTAATTTTCTGTCAAAAAAAGGAATTAAGATAGAAAATGTCTGGATGTTTGTGTGTATTAACGTTTTAGAAAAATAGAGCGCAGAAAAATCAAGGGAATACATTCAGAACACACACTCACGTTCAACACACAAACACGATAATCACTTCAGCCAAGTATATTTGGCCACTGGCCAATTCAAATAAATAATTTATTATGTACTTAAATTTCAGAGCACTTATGCACATTTATAAAAACAATAAAATTGTGCAATTTTAATTTTATTTTTTTTTCAAAGACAAAATTTTTTTGTCATCACCAAAAAATAATTATTTTAAACGAAAACAAACTATACCAGTATTTTAATTTAGTATTAAATATAAATATTTAAAGCAATAAAAATTTAAATATCAATAAAATATTTAATCTTTAAAATGAATTTAATTTATATGAATGTATTTATAATGAAACATAAATAACAAATCTGTTTAAGTTTGAAATTTAAAATTTATTTATATTTATCGCTTTTCAATTAAAGTTAATTTTTAAATAATTTTAAAGAACTTACTTATAAGCTAAAAAGCATTCGCAATTTTTCTAACTAAAAATTATTTTGCCAAAGGTTATTTAATTTAAACTACATTGATAAATTTAAACAAATATTATTTAATGAACTCCGATTGGTAATAGTTTCAGAAAAAAATAATTAATAAAGAAATGTATAATTAGCATAAAAAAATTATGTGAATTTTAGGTTTCAATTTTATATAATACTAATAAAAAACAATAATTATCAATATTAATGAATTGTATATAATATGAAATTTAGAAATGCAAATATTTATTTTTATTTATTTATATTTGGGTCTTCAAACTTCAACATCCATTAGAACTCTACTATTTTTTAATATTCTTCAAGGTACTTTAAATTTAGATAAAAATTAAAGTCTTTTTCAAACTAATAATATCTAATCAAGTTCCACCTAAACATTCTTTTACCTATCGCGAAAAGCCGCGGAGATAGACTAGTCGCTTCATGACTTCCGATAGAAGGTCTTAAGTCGCTTTATCACTATACTTTCATTTCTGGTAATGTTGCTCCTTCTTGTTCATTTAGTTATGGTCCTCATTGTTTGATGTTAATCAGTGTTACTTTCAAAAATTCGAGCAGGGATCTGCACTTTTTTCTCGTTTAAATAATTTATTCCTGGATCTTTCAAGTATTTGGCTAGGTTTTGATATATGTTGAAATTTTGGGCAAAGCTGTCTGTATTTTTTAGAAAATTTTCTATCAACATCGATTAATTGGAACCCGATTCAAGTCGATCATTATCAGTTGTCATTCAGTAAAATTTTAATTTTCTTTCGCTAATTTTATCTTATCTGGTTATTGCTAAAATGGATTAGATAATTTTGACGATCTCCTACGTATGCTGTAGACATACACTTTACTCGACACCTCAGAGAATGCTTTCTAGTTTCGTTGACAATGACTTAACTTTTCACTGAAAATTAGTAGTTTTATTTTGCAGATTGACCTTACGTCTTAAAATTCATAATATATTCTGACGCAATCAGTTTGAAATTATTTAGACACTCTCTAAATCCCAACCAACTCAAAAAGAAGTTTGGTATATTGTTACGATCGGATATTGAAAAATGTTAGAGGATGGGCGAACACTAAGGATTCTGAAAATTAAATATTATATGGTGGGAGCAGATAAATACAGAATAAATACAGAATAAATACAGAATAAACATACATATGGACTATAATCAATAATGATAATATCTATGTGATGAAAGGAATAAACATTGCTATATTGACTCCTGATAATAACTTATTATTAACAATTTGATGTGATCTGTTAATTTATCTATTTATACAATTATATGGATGTATTGGTTCTTGGAGATATATTATATTTTAATTTTCAGAGCGTTATTATCTGTTAGTTGTTACTTGTTATTATCATTATTATTATTATTATTATTATTATTATTATTATTATTATTATTATTATTATTATTATTATTATTATTATTATTATTATTATTATTATTATTATTATTATTATTATTATTATTATTATTAATATTATTATTATTATTATTATTATTATTATTATTATTATTATTATTATTATTATTATTATTATTATTATTATTATTATTATTATTATTATTATTATTGTTATTATTATTATTATTTAAAACAATAAAATGATAATTTAAGCCTTTTGCTGCAAATAATGTATTTAATGAAAGAATTTTCGACTATACGATATTCCTTGTCAATCATTATTATTATTATTATTATTATTATTATTATTATTATTATTATTATTATTATTATTATTATTATTATTATTATTATTATTATTATTATTATTATTATTATTATTATTATTATTATTATTATTATTATTATTATTATTATTATTGTTACTATTATTGCTATTAATGTTACTATTGTTAACCATTATTATAATTGGACAAAAATTTATTATTTAAAATATATCTAAATATTTCATTAAAAAATCATTGATCCAAAAATGTTTATAATCAGTTGAATGAAATATCTAAAAATAGCTATAATAAGTTTATTTCAATTGGAATAAAAATAGTAGTCAATATCGATTTTGGAACTTATAATTTATAACATTTCCATTTAAACTCAAAAAATATGTAACAACAAACAAAAATTATAAGGAAAATCAACAGAATAAAATTTTTGCCAAATATAGACTTTGAAATGTATTATTTATTATGAAATAATTTAAATCTTATTTCTTATATATGTGTATGCGTGAAATTCTGTTGATAAAGCGACAAAAAGATTATCAAATTTTATTATATTAATAGGTCAATGACAAACAAAAATGCATTAAAGATGCTGGACAAAGGGATAATTCCAAAAATAGTAACAATTAAAATTTGCACTTTTAAAAACAGAAATTCTATTGACTTTAACAGAAAAAAGTGTATTGACATTCGAAATGGACTGTCAACAGGGATTTTTTATATAAGTTGACTGATTTCTCAGTCAAATTACCCAAAAATAAGAGCTTCTAAGAAGAATTGCAAATTCAGAAATTGATATTGCAATACAATTTAGAGCATACCTTTTTTACACATCCGATCTCAGGAAGCTGCAAGCATTCGCATACATATACACACGCATATATATACTTATATATAAAAACACTAATTATTTTTGAGGTGATTGTTAATTTTATATTATATAATTTGTAATTGTTATAATCAAATAAACTCACAATTTTTCGGCTCCAATCAAACATTAAGTATTTTCTAGCTCGTGTAGCAATTTCTGGATATTCATTCATAATTCGCATTCATAAAAATGCATTTTATCAACTCGAGTATATTTTATTCTTAAAAGAAAGTCGGTTGATGTAATAATGTGTTGTTCTCTTCCGTTTACTGACAATTGAAAAGTACCACATGTTTCTTCAATAGGTTTTTGAAGATAAGATAATATTCCTTTTTGTTCAGCAAAATAAATTACTTAAATATTATAAGCTTTCATTAGATTTTCCAAACTGTTACTTTCAAAAGATTTCCTTATATCATAGAGTATAATTGTCGGAGACCATATTTTAATATCCAATTATTTTTAGGATTGTGACTATAGTATTTTCGCTTTGCGATTTAACGGCATGAATTGACACTTATTTACTATGTTTGTTGATGATTACGAAAATATATTTCATTCCTTATTGTTTTTTTTCAATAGACCACAAAGATCAATATATAATGTTTCAAATACATGGATTCCTGGATTTAAAATTTATTTATTTCGCTGAAGTTATCATAACTTTATACTTCTGACAATTTTCACAACTTTGAATCACATCTTGCATTGTTTTTCTTATGTTTCTCATTTCAAAGTTATTTGAAACATATTTCTATACTTTCATTTATCCCACATGACGCAGTTTAATTTTGCCAAAGTATATTATTCGACTATCGGGTATCCAAAGCTTATCATCTGCTATTAGAATTACCCAATTTTTAGTTTAAATTTGGTTTTCTCTTTTAAACTTAAGCTGTGTTTAATATCTTGAATTTCGGTCAAATTATTTTGCCGGTTATTTTCTGCCATAATTGACCTAGTCTTCAATTTCCCAGTTTTTGTATTATTATTAATTGTTTATCATTCATTTCATGATAATGCATTTCATTAGAATAATCTTCTCCTCTATATTGGAAACCTATTTCTGAACTGCTTAAATAGTTGATCCACTTTTTCAATTGTGGAGTAATGGCTTTTCTTGTTTTCCTCAAATAAGTTATTGTTTTGAGATCAATACGAAGTGTAAACTTTTTACCATATTAATAGTGCTGAAATAATAGATTGACAGAAGTTCTTTCCTTGTTATACAGTAGCCAACTTCGTCTTTCGATATAGCGTGTGATCCATATGTAATAACATTTTACTTTCCAAAATCGTCAATTTGAGAAAAAACCGCACCAATTTGGTCAAAGCTAGCTGTATCTAAAATAAATGACCTTAAGAAATCTGGAAACTTCAAAATAGATGCATATATTAATTAATCTTTAAGTTCCACAAATGCCCTTTGACAATCATCTGTCCAAATAAATTGCTTTTCTTTGGTTCAACATAATTTTTCTAAATATTTGGAATTTTCTGTGTAATATTTTATGAATTTTCTATAACTGTTAGTTAGTCTTAAAAACTCCTTAATTGCTTTATACACTTTGGGCTCTCAAATTGTTTAATAGCTTGTATTTTATTTTCATCTGTTTTCATACCGCTTTCACTTTATCAATTTTATTTTCATCTCAACTTTTTACTACTGCAATATATGTAAATTTATTTATTTCTATCGTATTATCACCAAGCGTGCTTCCAATTTTTAACATGATATTAAATATTTTCAAAATCTCAATTTCTCCAATTACTTTCGAAGATATCTCTTTAGCAACAATAAATTTGACAACTCTCCTTCCTGATATTTGAATTATTTGAACTTCCACTCTAACTTGGCCCAATTTTTGAATATGAGATTTATTTGCACTGTAATTTAATATAACATTTTTCTAAACCACGAATTTCAAACTTTTGTAACAAACCTTTATTAATCACACTTATTTTTGCCCATGTATCTAATAAACACTGAAATTCATTATTATTAATAAAAATAGAAATATTAAGTCTCCCATTCAATTTATCATATTTAATTATTTTATTAGATCAATTATTATTATTATTATTATTGAGGATATCTAAATAATAAAACAAAAATAATTATTAAATACATAAAATGATTGGGGGAAATGATGATAAATGAATGGGGTCTTGTTCTGGAACTTAGTGAAACAAAGTGAAAAAGAGATATTGACAAATGAGAAGGGAACAGAAGAAAATTAATAAAAGCAGACAATTAAATAAAAGGTCATTCTTAATTAACAAGTACAAAATAAGCAAAACAAAGACAATGTTAAAATTATCTTGTTATCTTGATGGCCTATTCAAGACAATGAAAAAAATGACACTGGGAATCCGAGAGATGGGATCAGCAAAAAAATACATATCTCGACAGATTACGGAGTGCCCAATGGAACAGGTGAAAAAATGAATACATTATCATCAGTGCTCGAAGTGAGGCGGGATAGCCGGGATATTATCCCGGCATTGATTATGTAGGCGGAATGGCATCCCGGCACTTCATTTCATATAATCTATAGGTTTATCCCGGTACTTATTTCATTTTATAGGCACACAAATACTGCAATTAAGGTCACACATAGTACATCCATATATGTATGTATATATATATTCTTTATTCTCTATTCTCTATTCAATTAAGAATTTCCCAAGCAGCAGTAATGGATAGGTAGGTATATTCTCTTATTTATTTTAGTTAAACCAGCAAGTTGTTTGTTGAGTTATTTATACTGCGACCCCCTCTATATATAATGTGTGCATGAATCCCGGGTGCCACAGCATGCCTATCCCGGCACATATTTTGTTCCACTTCGAGCACTGATTATCATTAAGTGCCATTAGATGATAAAGTATTGGTTTAATTCGTTATTTTTTAATTGTTTAATATTTATTTAGCATTATGGTTTATTTTCGCTAGTTTTACTAATGAATAAATAATAATTTAATTCAATTTAATATAATTCAGAGTTATTAATTATAATTAGAAATTCTGAATTATATTAATTAAATTACTATTTATGTACTCTTTGTTTAACTTTCTGTTAAATTTCTATTTCAATTTTTAATGTTTTTAAACTTAAATCTATCGCAAGTAAAATAGATTAAAAACTTTTAGATTTGAAATTTATTATCTAAAAAACTCTTCAGTATCCTAGCAAAGATGTTATTAAAAGTGAACTCCAACAACTTATGGGAATGTATCCGAATCTTTGCACGAAAATGGAAGAATTAGGTTAGATATAATAAAGATTTCCCAATGATTGTAATTTATTATAATATATCTAAATTCATTCTAGATATTCAAGATGGCACTTATAAAAATATGATAACACTCAGTGGGACAATTGAAATTCCATATGAAAATAATAATTATAACATCCCGATTTCTATTTATTTACCCGATCTTTACCCGCTAAAAAGACCAATTGTATTCGTCCGTCCGACAAGTGAAATGGAAATCAAAATTAGCGACATTGTAAGCCCTAAAGGAGAAATAAATATCCCTTATTTGTCAAATTGGAATCATGTTAGTCAACTCTATGAGGCGAAATTTTAGACTTGATACTTTTTTTATTTAAGTTGAATTGTAACCTGGTAAGTTTAATGTTAAACATCTGCCAAACCTTTAGCAATGATCCACCGATGTATACGAAATTACAAGAAATCGTCGAAAAGCCAACGACAAGTATGAAAGGTAAAATCAATCCATGTAAACATCCAAAAATTAAATTTTAAAATATTTTTATTTATTTAACACAAAATTTAAGAGCAACCTTTTCGCTGAACTTCCTGTTAAATGAATAACAATAATAAACTGTTATCTGAGATGATGATCAATGAAATTGATAATGATACTGTTGGGAGGTTCCTGTTGTTGTGAATGTATTATTTTGAGTTGTTTAATGTTTCGTGCAAAAAATAAATGCTGTAGAACCCAGCCGAGTCACCAGTAAATAAACTGTCTCGGGACAGCTGGGGTGAATGTATGTGTAGTAAGGCACAATAAAAAATTAATAATAATAAATAGACTAACAAAATATAACCAATTAAAAGTATTTTACAAATTTATTAACGATAATTAATAAAAACCTTATTAATCAAAGTCCTAGTGGTTATTACGATTATCAATCGATGTTAAAACTCGAGTTTGATTCGGGCTTAGTTTTCAAAATTCTTCGTCTTAAGTGGCGAGACTTTGTTAAATCTTCGGTAAATTGGAGAGAGTTTCCAGACAATAAAATCGCCAAATAGAGAATCTTTAGATAATGTTAAATTGAATGAAATGATCGCCAAATAGAGAATCTTTGATTTTGAATTTTTTTATCTTATGCCTTATTGATTATTTTTTTTAAACTTTTCAATTCCCTATAATAAACTATTTTATATAAAGAATCGCTATATAGTACTTTTTGTTGGATCTCTGGGGCCATTGATCGGAATAAGTTAAATAATGTAATTCGTAATTACATTTAAAAAATTATATTGAAACCATTAACATTACATTACAGATACTAATAGGTCAAGGATAAAGAGGTCATGAGTTAACTGAGAAACAATTACCAATATATTTCCACCATCCCATTACACGATAATCATATATAAAATTCCACATAAACAATATTGAGCATTTTTCATAATGTTTCAAACACATAGGAATTTGTGTTTGAAGGGATTTTATAATTCTCTGGAGAAATATTTTCCGTGTAGCCGGCGAATGTTTGTGATTTTATTTTAGTATATTATATTAGCGTGCGGGTTATCTGTCTATGCGGAAAAATATGGTATATTTTTGAAAATCTATAGGAGAATCAGTGCTTTTTTTTACGAAACGCTCCGGAACGGCGTTCCGGAACCTTTTATCGCTGAATGATTTTAAAAAATTGACATATGTTTTGGTTTTTTGTCATATTTCTATTTCTCACATTTCAAATAGTAAATTACAATGAAATTAAAAGTAGTATTCGTATGCCAAAGCGAGTGAATCATAACTCTGTGCTTCCTATGTGTTATTACTATTATGTAAAACACGCTCACGGTAAATATACGCCATTAATATACTACCAAAACAGTTTCAGCACTGTTATTTATCAAATTAGTGTGACCCCTTCTCACGCGCGTCGATCCTTCGAAGTATGTTGATTTATTGTTATTTCGGGGAAGACATTCTGCTGTAGACACTAAGAGCAAGGAAAGGAGTCGAGATGATTTGTCTGACGAAAATTGGAAAAAATTATGGAATTTGCTATAAACAACTTTACGATTTCATTTTTCTTTACATTTTTACTACATTATAAAATTTATCGGTAACAAGTTTCTAATAACTAATAAGTGTATATTTTGTGTCCTGCATAATTATTTTATTTGTTAGCTATTTTCAGCGTCATTTTTTTGTATATAAAGGATAGTACAGATACGCTCCGGCACTTTTTTTTCCGGAAAAATAGCACTGAGGAGAATAATTACTGAAACTATTGGTTAATTCTGTGTCAATGCCGAGTATCTTATTTGTGCATGTGTTGTGTCTGACGTAATATTTTAGGTAGGAATTTGTATTGTTTTCATAGCTTATATGAAATATCAAAATTTAAAGTCTTTGTTTTTAAGATAGAATTTTTCTGGAAGTTCCTTATTTATTATTAACTTAAATGAATTCAAAGTCGACAACTTTAGAATTGTTAAACTATTTAAGAAGAATGGAATTATAAGAAAACTGAATTAAGAAGGCAAAAGTTTAAGTCAAGAAAATTTGAAAATCATATTCAATGGAGCTAGAAATTGTTTATCAATTACTGAGCAGAATTACTACTATCATGACAAATTATATAGTAGGGTAAAAAAATATATGCTATTTTCATGTATATCGAAATGCATGAAGATGTTTTTGTAGCTGCCAAAGTTGTTCAGACTAGCTTTAGGTGATTATGGTAAAACTGGAGTAAAGAGATATCGGATAAATTAATTTGACTATCTCTGCCACATTAGTTTTAGCAGTGAAGTCACAGCAAAATTTAGAGTTTCTGATGGAGTACTCGTTGTTTATTGTGTTTCAAGGGTGTTGGTTCAAACAGAGACTGTAATGCGACAATTTCTGAACGAATCAAACACGTATATTTTATGAATAAAATGGATGTGGAATGAAAAGGCGATGAAAGCTAGAAGATTTTTGCGAAAAAGTCAAATTCGTTATAAACCACCCTTATTTGAAATTTAATAATAGTTACTGAATTATTACTTTCATCCAATAATACATATTTTAAAAATTTATAATAACAAAATAGTAATTATTGTGAGAGTTTATAATTATGTGCTTCTACGTTTGTATAGCTATATATATATATATAATAATTATGTATTGGTTTATTATAATAGCAATGCATGTTTATATATTTGTATACTTGCGTATTGTAAGGAAATTGTAGAACCCGGCAGAGTCACCAGTAAAAAGTATCGGGACAACCGTGGTGCTGGTATATTCAATGACAATCAAAATATGAAATAGATGTTAATCAGTACATACAACTTTATTATAAAAAAAAAATTTATGATACCGTTTATGATCGTTATTATAATAGTATCTGGAAAGATAATTGTCACGATAATAATCGGAATCCAATATAAATGGTAAATTTTAAAATTCCCAACACAGTTGACCTCTATAAACACTTTATGTTGTTGATTTAATACTTCTTGGATTTGTGGATTACTTGACTTTTCCCTTTTGTAATACAGGATAGATTTGATAGATTTAAGTAATAATAATACTTCTTAGATTTTTAGATTTTTAAGCTTTTTTCTTTCGTAATATAGGAGGATCCTTTTGATGAATTTAAATATCAAGGATTTTTAATATTTCTTGGACTTGTTGCGCTTTAGGATTATTGTAAAATTAGTTTGCTTAATTTTCAAAACTTATAATTTATTTTTTGATTTTGATTTTTCAATTTTTAATTTTGTGATTTTACTATAGAGTTTACTATATATAGTTTTTTCCCTAACATTTCATTTCGCCGACACTACGAGAACAAAAATGGTCGTAATAAAAGACCTAATTGAGGTTTGATTATGAACAATTATAACAATAAAAATATTACAATCTATTACAGTAATTATTAGAGGCTTTAGCATTTAACTCTTCACTCATAATTCCAAAATTTATTTCAGTAAAAGTAAATAAAAAGTTATTTATCTTTTAATTATTATTAATAAAACAATAATTTTTTTGAGACAATTACCAATTATTTAATATCGCCAATAAAAATTTCTAACATTCATTATTTATAAAAACTATATAATTTAAAACTTAAAACATTTTTTTTATTTAAAAACTAAAAATAATTTCTATATAAATAATAATATAATTTTAAAATAATTTTGACTTTAAACTTGTTTTTTAATTTTTCCCTTTACAGTCATATACACCAATCCCTCGAATTACGCGGTTTCATTTTTACAAGGTCATAAAAAATTATATTTTTACAATTGGCCAGTAACTTAGAAAATACGGTTTTGGCCACTGATCCTGATATTGACCGTGCTGTTAAATTTCAGTGAGACATTAAAAGCCTTGGCGCGCAATACAGTGAAATTTACAAAGATTTAAAAAAAACAAAACACAAAAATTGGTTACACACTATTTAATAAGACGAGAAGAAGAGCACGCTGCTGGATTTGAATCCGATGATAGTAGCGATTTCGAGCCAATCAAAAAGAAAAAATTGGTTGAATTAGAATATAGTAGTGAGGAGGCGGAATAATTAAATTACAATTATTCCATTTAATATACCTTTTAACTATGAACATGTTATAAATTTTACAATTTAAAATTTAAATGTCGATTTTTTAAATCTATTTCTAAATAAAATTGTAAGTCTCGATTTACGCAGATTTTTATTTTCTGGAACCTATCTATCATTTTTGTATGAATTTGAAGTCTCGATTTACGCGGTTTCGATTTGCGCGTTAGTTTCTTGGAATGTATCTACCGCGTAAATCGAGGGATTGGTGTATTATATAGAATTTTATACTAACTTAAATTATTCTGAGGTCCATTGACGACATAAAAATTCCATGACTGCACATAAAATAAAGGTTAATTTAAAAAAGATCGAATGCCATACATATTTATTATATCAGATTGTTGGCCGTCTGTTTATGATGAGAACTGCTTCTTTAAATCTGATATATTTTTGGATGTTTCAATTGACTAAGATTTTGATTGAAATATTTTTTCTTCTTTCCTTGATTGGACATTGTTGGAGATGTCTGTATACCGAGGGTTTTCCACCTGGATCTAGATGTTCTTTAACTCTTTGGTGGAAGGTCCTAAAGGTGGTACTTCCAGTGTATATTTATTTGCATACATTGCACGGGATGCAATAGACCAGCGCTTCTCAACCTTTTTTTGGCTTGAGTACCCCTTGGAAGTTCATTATCTTAAATTGTACCCCTTATATTAGAAAAAAAATTAAAATATTAAATACTTTCGTATTTTTTATTATTTTAAACTTGTTCGAACACTAAATAAATAGCAATAATGTGTCAAGGAATATGTTCAGAATGTGTACTGATGAAAAGTAAAACATTTATTATAGTTACATATATTTTAATAAAAAACGACATGAATATAAACTATTATATTTTTTACATTAAAATTTTTCATTACTTTTAACTTAACTTATTACATTTAGTGAGGTCCTTGGGCTTGCTTTGAGGCGCACAGTTTTTTGAAGTCAGGTTCGATTGATGCAAGGTATAATCGTAAATCTGGAGCTGCATTCAGCTTATTACGGTATTTGTTTTTAATAAAGAGATATGAACAAAATGCTCTTTCCACCAGCACTGTACTTGTAAATGGTAACAAAACGTTAAGCGCTTTGGCAGAAAGCAATTCATTTTCGGTGCTGATATGTGATCAAAAGCTAATAAGACATTTTCCTTTAAATTCGACTTTCGAAGTAGAGTCATTTGAAAGTTCAATTAAGTTCTCTTTTTAAGTGATTGATAATTTAGCAATTCGAAAGTATTCGTCATTGAAAGGATTTGAAATCCAATTGTTTCCTACATCAGGTTTTTGAAAATACTTCTCGAAATTTGATTTTAGCTCTTTTAAGTGTTCAGATATGTTCTTGCTCAATTCTCTGGAGAGGCAAAGTTTATTCTTTGATAGGAAATTGTGCAAAGTTTCAAATACCTCCGGTTGACCGTTTTCAATACATGTTCTCCAAAAATTATTTTTTTTAATCATTGATTCAATTTTATCTGAGACATTGAATATCGATATGGAGTTATTTTGAAGTGCTAAATTCAGATTGTTTGTACGTAGGAAAATGTCTGATAAATACGCAAGCGTCTGAAGCCAATTACAGTCGTGAAACTTGGAAGCAAGTTGAAAAGGATGTTCTTCGAAGAAAGCTTGTACTAAGCTTGAACAATCGGGTAAGGACCTTGCATCGAGATAGCCACCTTACTTCTGTATGATATAGCAGAGTAGAATGAACACTATCAAAATCTTCACAAAGATCTTTAAAAATTCTCGAGTTTTTTGAACTTTACTTTATAAAATTAACCACTTTCGTATCTTCGTCAAGAACAAGTTTCATTTGCACTGGAAGGTGCTTAGATGCCAAACTTTGTCAGTGGATGCAACAGTGACTCCAACTTATTTTGGGAGCTATCTTCAAGACTCGACCGCGCAGACCGGAATAAATACCTGCCACAGACTTGCCACCATCGGTACAAATCCCACAGCAATTAGACCAATTTATGTCTTTTTCTTGGAAATAATAATCTATAGCGTTGAATATATCTTCACCTGTTGTGTGTTCTGACAGAGAATGACAAAGTAAAAGGTTTTCTTCGGCTTCATTGTCTTTTGAATACATCGCAATAACAAGCAAAATAGCAAAATTAGCAACATCCGTGCTTTCATCAACTTGTATAGCGAAAACCTTACTAATTTTAATTATATCAATCACTGTTGCCTCAACATTATCAGACATCCAAAATTCTTCGAGATATTGTATTGTTTGAAAGAGGAATATTTTTTATTTTTTTCACATGTTCTTCTCCAAGCATATACCGAACAGCATCTTCTATGCATGGTTGAATTAGATTCTCTTCAATTATATGATTTTTACCACACGTAGCAATACGGTAACTAATGCGGTAACCAGTTTCAGTCGCATTTTCGTTATCTTTATTAGCTGGCAGGATGTACAATGTCAAAACTGACATCTTCAAAATTTGAGCTGCTAAGTTTTTAAAAAATCATATTCTTTGTTTTTATAATTGGCATGTTTTGTTTGGAGATGACGTAAAAGCAGGGAGGGTTTCATACTGACATTTGATAGCACTTCACCACATACTACACATTTGGTTTTAGGGCTGTCTTCACCTCCTGTATATGAAAATCCATATTTCATATATTCGTCGCAGTATTTCCTTTTTTAGCTATCTTCAGAACTCAAGACGGCGCATTTTCTGTGTTTTGTATTTGTACTTGTGTTTTTGATGTGACTTGAGAAGTACTAACTAATTCGTCACTTTCTAGTGTACGTTTATTGTTTTTTATTATACCAGCTTTCAACCACTGATCCATATTTAATCCTAAATTCATTTAGAAATTAATTTAAGTTTGAAATTAAAATTATGTTAAAACTTACCGATTTAAAATAAAGTTGTTATTAATTAGTAATATTATTACTGTAATAAGAATTGTGTAATCGCATAAAACGAGTATTAAATTTGTCACACTACAATAGACAGGCTTTGTAACATTGGGTTCATTTGAATTCTAACACAACCCGTTGTAATGTGATGATGCAATTCCGAAGGGCACACATAACTTTGAACAATATTTTGTGTATAAATAGTGAGCGTTAAACAATTTTTTTGTCCAATATTTGCCACCGCCTTGAAACTAAATTGAGGCGGGAGTTATATTTTTAACATCCGCCATTACTAATATTTTTTCGCGTACCCCTAAGCCATCAGACGCGTACCCCCAAGGGTACGCGTACCACGGGTTGGGAATCGCTGCAATAGACAATGATTTTTCGAAAGCACATATCTTTTTGTGTCTAGCAGTTTTGTGCAATTGTTTTCTTTTTTGTGTTGTTTGCCAGAGCTTTTCTCAATTTCCAAGATTTATGTGCTATACGAAAGCCAGTGCGTTTAAGTTCTTTCAGGATCTTGAAGTCGCTGATGAATGGGATATTCAGATAAAAATATTTCTTCTTCTTTTTGTGTTAGATAGTTCAAAGAATCAAATCTACCACAAATTCTACAGTAGCTGTCTCAGTTTATTTTTCTAGTTTTCAACTAGAAGTGATTCTAGAAATTTTTTTTATTTAATTATATTTTTGAAAGTAATCCACTTGGGCTGAAAATGTTTTGTACCAGATATCGCTGTTTAATTTTTTTTTAAATTGATTTTTTTTAATTATAATTTTTATGAATTAAAGTCTTCGCGAACCGCAGAATCAACTCTGTACTGTCGTGTTTTGAGCCGGTCTTAAATACATATTTGTATAAATTTATAAATTAGAAAATATATCTAATTATTTTAAGGCCCATTTATTGGTCTTAACAAAACACCAAAAGCTATTAAAGAAGCAGCTGAAAGTATTGTTTATGGTTCTCATTGTAAGTGTTTTATAACACTATACTTTTTAACACTACACAAATATTTAGCTTTATCTAACTTTACATATGCAACGATCCCAAAAAATAATGAATTAAAATTCCCAGTGAAACATGAAAATCAAAATTTAATATTAGCAAAGTTTCCAGGTCAAGATTTAGAAAATAACAAAAAGTCACCAAATATTGGTATATGATTTATACATATAATTTTCATGATATTTTTATTACAATACAGACCAGCACCTTGAAAATGTGCAACTGCAATCTCTGCAAAAATTAGTCGAAGAAAAGTATAATAGGTTTTTTGATCGAATATTCAGTTCTTACAAAATTGACTTGGAATATCTTGAAAATGAAACACAAATGTTAAACAGCAGAGCAGTTGAGTTATTCAATTTAATGGAAGAATTTCAAATTCAGATTGTAAGAAAAGTTTATTTAGTATATAGATAATTATCATTTATTATGTGTTAAAAGACCCTCCTTGCAATATTTGAAGCTGGACGGCGTACCGGCACCTTTTCCAACTTATAAAACATAAAATTATTAATTTTAACTTTTAAGTGTTTTAAATTTTTATTATATTTTATTATACTATTAATAAGAATTTTACATTTTACATTTTCATCTATAAGTTAACACTTTAATACGAATAGCAAAAATGTTCTTACGTAGTATAATAATTATAGTTGCATTGTGCCGATTAGTGCGGAAATGCGTATAACTCAGATAAGGTAATGTTTGTTATTAACACTATGCAAGTGCGCTTGCAGACCGTTCGTTATTGTACCGTCAATTAAAATCATATTTCCTCATAGAAAACGAGCACCTGCCACCTGAAATGAGTCCGGGCAGGCACGATTCATAAACACACTCTTAATATGACGTCATTAATTGATAACTCATTTCCAGCCACGCTGTTTTTAAACGTAATGAATAGAAGATTTGAAAACAAGTCTAAAAATTAAAATTTATAATTAATTACTTAGTATATAATTAATTGATCTCGCTTTGAAAATGAAGATTTTTGATTTCGAAAATTGAGTTCGACATCGATGGTATTGTTTCACTATGCAACGCGGTACTCCATCAATCTCGATATTGGACGATTTTATGCCTGTAACGATTCCACTGGGCCATCGAGCCGTGCATTTTGTTGGAACCGACTTAACTTTTAACCTTGTCAACTTTGAAATCACTGGATACTGCGCAACCCTTTTTAATATCACTTTGGAATCTCCAATGATATTTAAACAATCTCTTTGAAGAAGCTGTACTCTTATTCTTGCCGTCTTTGGGTGCAAAATTATATCAGAAAGCGATGCACAGTGGATATGAACGGCTCTTTGCAGGATTGTATTTGATTGTATCAATTTCATAATTTTTATTTGTTAAAATTTAGACATTTTGGATTTTTCACAATTTAAAGTAATAAATCTTAACTTAAATTTGATGTTTATATTTTCATTTATTTTTCCATTTTTTGGGAAACGTAGCGAATTTTTATTAAATGTTTTATTATGGAATTTTTGTTAATTTTTCTCTAAATTTTTAAATTATAGATAAATGAACTTTTAGGTATTCATAAAAAACGCTAAATCAAAAAGTTTGTGTGTTTATATAATATAAACTTATTGATTTTTTTAACATTATATACGTGTCTATTCATTTCAAACGGGTGTACACAAAAAAGAAATGCATACACATACAATACAAAAACTCATTTAATTTGAGTATACTACTTATGACCTTCATTTCAGTAATATCAGATAATTTTCTAAAAATAATTTATAAAATAATATATAAAGCGATTAATCATTAATGATTACAATTATAGTACACTCTCTTCATCTCTATATACAGGCAATTCCTTATTATTCATACCTGTGTTATCTAAGACTCGGAATTTTTGAAAAAATTCAATATTTACAAATTATATTCCAAATGATTTAACCATTGGTAGAAAAAAGGCTGCCTGTAATTTTCTTAAAATCTAAAATTAGGCTATAACTTCATAAAGGATGTGTCGAAGACATTTGGTTATCTTTTAGAATTTTATTGATCTATTAATTTGGTGGTGGAATTTGCTTACTGAGTCGAGAAACATCGGGTTATCTAACCGTTGGTTATGAACTATGGGATCTTCTTTTTACCCATAAGCTAAGCGAGGAAATTAAAACATAAATTTTTAAAATTTATATAAATTTTTTTTTATTTTTTCCCATTATATGAAAATTGTCAAATCATTTTCTAGAGCGCAGTAAAAAAAGAAAGCGAAATGTTGAAGCAAATAAATAAATCTATATACTATGTTATCAGTAATTTGGAAAGGGAAAACAGCGTTGGAATAACATATGATAACACCATTGCCACCACAACACCCTTATATAAACAGTAAAATGTTAATTGCTTTGTTTTTAAATAAGAGACTTCTAGATTATTGGAAGCTTTCATTGAAGAACAATCAATTGATGATGCAGTTTACTTCATTGGTGAAGCACTTGGAAAATCAGTGATTGACGTAGAAAGTTTTCTCAAAGTAATTCATTGAAAAAAATTAAAATGATTAAAACTTTCTTTTGTCTCTAATCCATTGGCTTTAAAATTCTTAGTCATAGGCACCTATACAACTTTGGGGCTCTTTATAGGAGCGCCAAGGCTTTTTACTATTTATATATTTTCATTCATTTTTATATACAAACTCATATATATCAAACTTTTATATACAAAGACAAAATCAACATTGGTGAAATCTTATTCTATCCAACCTCAGCATACGACATCACATTTTTTTAAATTTAATATTTACAGCAAGCTCTTAGAATTGTCCGTGAGCCTTGAATTTTTTAACTTTAGGACGACAGAATGAAAATATTTAAGAAGCAACTTTTGATGCATTTACATAATAAACTATGGCCATTTCCTAAAATATGCCTCACGAATCATCCAATGTAGATTTTGTGAGATTTCTTCAAGATGGGGTAGAAATACTTCCTCTGAATTTTCTTGGGTGGTACATTTGATGCTGCATCTCCTATATGACTTTTTCTGGTTATAATATAATTATAATTTTGGTCATTTTAATATCATGGGATTTATTCAGCGTTATTATTGAATTTTTTATTATATCGAGCCACGATTTTTTCTCTGAGCTTGCATGTTTATGTGGGCATATTTCGTCAACCATTTTAGAGCATCCGTAATATTGTTGATCGGGGCTTCTTGTTTCAGCTATATCAATCAGCTCTTCTGTCAGGATATTGACGATCGTTATTATGTTGATGAGCTTTAAGAATTGGTAAATTGTTTGAATTAGCTGCTCGTCTACTACTTTTGTGATGCCAAACCTCCCTTTTGTTTAGGTGCGTAGATGGCTGCGTCAATAAAGGGGCTTTTATGGGGTAGATCGAGTACTTTTTAATCTTTTATTGGTATTCTTATTCTATCGTCGACATTTTCAGCTTGAGATTTTGCGATTTCTTCGGCTTGTAATATAAGTACGAATTTCGAATGGCAGAAGATATTACATGCCTCAATATTTTGTTGAGCCCTAAGTAAGGAATCAAAAATATTTATTGCTCTACATTCTATTTCTTAGAATATTTTCGTTTAGGTCGTTTTTTTGTATTCCTTATTGATTCTCCTAAGTAAGCATATAGGTTATCCTCGTTTATATGCTTTATATTGGGTCCATTGATGAAAATATTGTTTTCCCATCCAATGTCGTCTGTCTTGTTTCGGTAATAGCCGCATTTTTCTGGTTTCAAGGTTAATTGTGCTGTTTTTGCCTACTCCACGATCAAATACAGCATCTCTTGTATCATTTTGCGTTCTGGAGTAATCTAGACCAGGTCATCTACGTAAGTCAGTATTCTTATTCTTTCTCCTGCTATTTGCATTTCTTTGCCGTTGTTGATGGCTGCCTGTATAAGGTATTCTATGCATAGGCTAAAATGGTCGTTGGTAGTGGGCATCCTTGCATCACTCCCTTTGCTGTCTAATCTCGCTCGAGGTTGTACTTCCACTCTAGCATATAGTGGAGCAATTCTTATAGCACTCTTGTAGTAAGTTGATAGTTTTCTTATTTAGGTCTTTTTCTTGTATAGTGTACCAGATTACTTCATGAGGTGTGATTCTGAAGGCCTCCGCAAGATCCAAGAACACTAGACGGCATTGTCGATTTTTATATCGCTTTTTATTAGATTTCTCTTTCTGGACTTGGATGATGTAGTTGTGTTCATCACATCCATTTGCTATGTTGATTGCTTTTGCCATTCTGATATCCAAATGTGTTCGTAGATCTATTGGAGCACCTTTTTGTTCATGATTTTCATGAAATAATCTATAATTGGTAGAAATGATTCTCATTGGTTTCCAATTGTTTTTTCCTGGTTTTATTAGTTATTTGTTGTGAAAGTTTTCCATGATTCTGGTACTTCTCCAGTTTTCATTTTGTTGTAAATTGGAGTGAGCACTTTGTGTGACATCCATTCTTTCTATGTTCTTATTGGAATTCAGTGATCTCCTGGATTTGTAGTTAGATTAAAATAATACATTACAAATTATGTTAACTATTATTCTATATCTTAGCTTAAATCAAACTTGTGAGTGATATAGATTAGAATGGATTTAGTGGCCTTCCATTAGAGGATAGAACTTGAAATGCGACTACCTTTCCTTGAGAATTTTTGTTCCAAAAATTTCTAAATTCCAGGTTTCCGAGATACATTATGAAAACACATTAAAATACGCGACTTGACAATCACTTATAAACCATATTTCAATAGAATCAGTGTCATCATCGGATAGGAAAGAAAAACTATACAGATTTTATGCAAATAAATTTATAAAAATCCTAAACAAATAATTTATTTTTTAGAATTTTATTTTAGGTAATGGCACTGTAAATAATAAGATGGAAAATATTCTTCACTCTTATTCATTAATTATTATGTACAATTTTACATATATTTAAGTAATTTTATTTTGATAAATATTTGGTCACCCAAATCTCAACATGTAATTATTTGGTAAACACATTTTATTTCCGATGATTTCCCGCAACTATCTACAACCACCGAAATTTATAAGAAATTGGAAACATAATAAGAGATCAAACGAGTATTAAACGGGTATTAGTATCTAATTACCCTAAGTTTTGGAATATACCACGAACCTTGAAACTCCTCAAATGAATAAGCTTTAAAGCCTTGAAGGTCATCATCGAAATCACTTGTCAGGTTATTCAAACTGACATTACTGTCATGCATTTCAGCACATAAATAGTAATGATATTACATTAGAGGCCAAGGACCAAATGTGAAGCAGTTCAGAGTATATTGCGTAATTCAATACAGTGTGTTAGTTATTACAAAATATACATTACTATTTAAGATTGATCACTCTGTGTTAATATTAATAAATCTTTAGATGTAACTGGCGACCACGCCGAAAACTTTCACACAATGACGACTCGAGGAGAAGGGAAAATTCTGCAAGAGACGCGCTACCGAAACGTGTGCAAGAACTCTTGGATATGGAAATTAGAAAATACGACGGCAGATGTACCTAGGAAGCTGAAAAATGAATACAAGCAATTGATGATTGGATCGCTAGGAATGATTTGAAGAGAACAGAAGCATTCGATTTTCTCCTTTGCGATGAAGTGGCTACACTGTGGAAAAATTTCAAAACAGAAAAAACAACAGATAAAGCAGCTAAAGAATGGTTTTCCGAAACATTAACAATTAAATTGACTATTATAGACAAGATTAAAGAACTTACTGCAATTAGATAAGAGGAAAATGAGAGATATGCAACTTTCGAAATCAGGGTATTAAAATTAGTAAGTGAAGTTATTAATTCAGGAATGAGGGTAGAGGAGATTGCCAATGAAATTATAACTGGACGCGTCAGAGACAGAAGATTAAATGATGCTTTAACAATGAAACCATCGATGACAGCAGAAGAACGAAATTAACTGGCCAAAATTTACGAAAAAGTGGAATCAAAAGAAAAGACGGAAGAAATTATGGTAATAAAGAAGAGTAGTTACGCGGAGGCAACAAGGAGAAGGAATTCAGAAACGTTTACAAGAGAAACAAATGGAAGTAACACTAATGTATTAAGAAGCCAAGGAAATTACAGAATAGAGAATTTACCAGATAATTCGTATAACAGAAATAACGAAATGAATCATACAGTCGAACGGAATGTTCAGAGAAGGACACCAACGGTTTCGCTAAACACATTGCCAAGAGATTATACAATCGATCTAGAGGCCTTCCTGATCCAAGAAATGGCGAATTACAGTCAGGCGAATGTTTTTGCTGTGGAGAATATTGGCATCGAAGATATGAATGTTTACTAAAAGATAAATGTTTGATATGTGGTAAGGGATGGCATAATTTCCGTGATTGTTATTTATTAAGAAAGAAAGAAAAACAGAACTATGAGAACAAGAAAATGATAGCTTGTGTGCATGACGAAGAAAACGGAAGAAATTACTCGGATGATGCAGAAACAAGAGAATCAATTAATGATTACGCAATTCGTGATGTGGAAACTGAAAAAACACGAGGAACTCTATTGCATACATTTCGTCAATGGGGTTGTAAAGGAAGAAAATCGGAAAGACAGAACAGAAGGAATGAGGTATGCCACATTAGATGGAAGAGAATGGAGCAAGATGATGATAAATGATGTTGAGATTGAGATGTTGTGGGATTCTGGAGCTTCAATTACAGTGATGAATGAGGAAACATGGAATAAAATTGGCAGTCCACGTTTAAGCAGCAGTGAAATCAAAATATGTGGAGTTTTTCCAGGAACTCAAGAACTACAGGGATGTACAGAAGTAAATGTTTATCAAAATAATTGTTATTAAAAATATATTTCCAGGTTTTATTGGTGGGATAGATACTTTGAAAGCATTCGGAGTGCAGTTGATGGAAATTAACAATATCGAATCCGAGACAAAGATTAGCAATTATACTGATGACGAGAGAAGACAACAAGCAAAAAAGGAATTGGGAAGAAATGAATTGCCAACAATTAACAAATTATTAGATGAATTAGGGTCAATATTTATGGCAGCCAGATTTGATTTAGGATTCTTAAGAATCGTAGAGCACGAAATTAATACATCTGGGAATCCAACAATGCAATTTCCAAGACGACAACCGATGCATCTAGAACAGAAAATTGACGATATGATAAAAGAGTTAACAAAAGCTGGAGTTATAAGACGCTGTAAAAGCCCATGGAGCTCCACATTGGTTGTAGTAAGAAAGAAAGACGGTTCAATAATAATGTGCGTAGAATATAGAGAGTTGAATAAGATGACAGAAAGAGAATCTTTCCCTATGTCCAAGATATCCCAATTACTCGATAACCTATCTGGATCTAAATTCTTTTCTTCTTTAGATCTTGGACAAGCATACTATCAGGTCGCATTAGCAGAAGAAGCACAAGAAAAAACGGCTTTTAGTTCCAAAGAAGGTCAATTTTGTTTCAATCGACTTCCATTTGGATTATCAACGGCTCAAGCAACATTTCAGCGATTAATGCACACGATGTTAGAGGGTATATTGTTTAATGGAGCAATTGTTTATTTAGACGATATTCTGGTATATGGCAAGGACCAGTCTGAACATGAAGAGCGATTGCGAGAAGTTTTCAAAAGAATAAAGAAAAACAGGACTAAGAATAAATCTGGAGAAGTGCGAAATTTACAAAACCAAATTAAAATTCCTTGGTGAAGATGGAATACAGACAAATTCAGAGAAGATCAAATCAATTACAGAAGCGACGAAACCACAGTGTGCTAAACAACTTCGATCATTTCTAGGTTTGACAAATTACTATAGACGATTTGTCAAAGATTATGCAAAAAACAATAAAATGGTCAGAAAATTGTGAAAACAGTTTTAGACAACTTAAAGAAGCCTTAACACAAGCACCTATTCTTGATTTTCCTCGTATAGACCGTAAATTTATTTTGGATACTGATGCCAGTTTTGAAGCTATTGGAGCAGTGTTGAGTCAAATAAAAGAAGACGGTTCAGAAATAGTTATCGCATAAGGTTCAAGAAATCTGACGGCCAATGAAAAGGGATACTGCGTAACAAGGAAATATTTATTGGCATTGCATGAATATGTTTTATATTTTAGACAGTATTTATACGGGAAAGAATTCGTGCCTCAAACAGATTACAAAAAAATGAACCCGAATAAAAAAGCAATATGTCCACAATTTCAGACATGGATAGCTAATCTATCGGAATACGATTTCCAATTAAAATACCGGAAAGGTGAAGAACATGCAAACGTTGATGGATTATCAAGGATCGAGGGTAGTTTATGTGCACAGTGTCAGACAGCACATGTACAACATAAACAAGAAAGATCAAGAGTAAGATATATCAATTTGATACAAAAAACACAGACAATGTTAGAAATTATGGAAGAACAGAAGAAAGATAAATTGTTCCAGGAAGTGATGGAAATTCTTAACAATCAGATAGAGGTTCGGAAGGAATCGTTTTTAAATAGTTTTTTATTCAGATATAAAGATCAGTTAAAGATATCGGATGATATGCTTGTATTGGAATCAGACAAAAAAGATGTAGTGATAATCCATAAAAGCTATCAATCTAAACTAGTGATTAAAATACATGAAGATTTATGTCACGTTGGAATTAAGAAACTGTTTCATTATTTGGAAGGAAATTTTTTCTAGCCGAAAATGCAAGAAACCGTTAAAGAGATAGTAAAACGATGTGTCACATGGGCAAGAAGAAAAATAGACCAAGGGAAGACAAAGAAAATTTTAATTCCACACGAAAGTTCTGAATTTCTAAGACAGATTGTGATGGATGTTGCTTTCATGGAGAGAACTTCTACCGACAAAAAAGTATGTTATCGTTATTATTGATAGGTTTAGCAAATTAGTAGGTCTAACGGCTAACTATTTTGAAGACGCTAATGAACAATTGGATTTACAAATATGGTAAACCTCAAAGCATATATTGACAGACAGAGAACAACTTGGAATAAAGCAAGAATTCGCCTCGCCATATCAACATCAGTCGAATGACTTAGTGGAAAGAGCTATCAGAACAATGAGAGCTTTACTTGTGACGATGATGAAAGGGGGCTGTGCTGAAAAACAGTGGCACGAACTGTTGCCTCGAATTGAATTTAGTATAAATGCAACTTATCAAAGTTCTACAACATATTCTCCATTTGAAATAGTATATGGACGGAAAATAACGTTACACGCTAATTCTAGACTCAAACATCAAGTACACGATATTTTGGAAGAGGCACAAAAGAATAACAAGCAAGCTGTGCAAAAGATGAGAACATTCGAAAAAGACAAAAGAATTAAACGACATTTTGAAGTGGGGGATGAGGTACTAGTAAGATGAGAACCACACAGAAGAAACAAAAATGATATTCAATATGATGGTCCATATAAAATTCTTAGATTTGTTTCAGATCATCAAGTTGAATTGCAATATCCAGATACGACACGGCACCGACGAATAGAATGGTTAAAGAGATGGCATCAATCTTATGAAGGGGAGAGTAATGATATTACATTAGAGGCCAAGGACCAAATGTGAAGCAGTTCAGAGTATATTGCGTAATTCAATACAATGTGTTAGTTATTGCGAAATATACATTACTATTTAAGATTGATCACTCTGTGTTAATATTAATAAATCTTTAGATGGAACCAATTGTTGTAAATCATGAAAATTTCCCAATTCACTACAGTAATAGATGCCTAATTTCTTAAACCCATTCTCAATTCATTTCAAATTGATTTCATTCTATGCATCTTCACTCCACCTGTACACTTTAAAAAACGCACATTTTTGGTTTTAACACTTTGCGTGTTTTCCTTTGATCATGCACTTCTCCCAGTAGTTTCTAATCTTTTATTTAAATGATTTATTAATAGTTAAATTTAATGGTTGTACTATTTTAGTGAGTCCCACAGATCCTATTAACCATTTTTAATACTCTGCATTTTTTGATAATTGAAAACGTGCAAAGCATAGATCATCATTTTTAATGGAAAAGATTGCCTCGTCTTCTAACCAGTTCTAGCCATTCTGCAAACATCTCTTTGGTCATCTATCCTGTTTGATTTGCTTGAGAACAATATTCTTTCGAAATTTGCTTCTTGGTATCGTTTTTCTTTCAAAGATAGCCATTGAATTGCACTTATCAATGTTTCCAGTAATACATAAAACCATGGTAAAGTTAAATGTTTCCATACATCTATTCACAATTTTCACATCCTCAGTCCCTTATGGTATAGACATATGAAATATAACAGATGTTTCATAAGTCATAAGTCATGATCAGATTATTTCAGTTCATGAAGTTAAAACAACATGTTATGCAAGATAAAAACTAAGTTATTAATTTCTATTCCATTATGACATAATCACAAGTATTAATATTTAGGAAGTATTTATCATCTAATACAGGGATGGTAAATAGGTTTTTATCAAAGTGCCAAAATAAACTAAATTTAAATTCAATTTTTTTCGCGTGCCCTCGTAACTTTTATTTGTTATATGTACCTATATATACATTTTTTATTCATTTTTTTATTCACAAGAAAACAGAAATAAATTTCAATATTTGAGTTCATGTGATAATATTTATTCAATATAAAGAAATAGTAAAAAAAAATATAAAGTTTNAAAAAAAATTATAAAGTTTAATAATAAATTTAATAAAAAATTCTTAAATTTTGTTAGAAGTTTTTTGCTTCATATTACTTGCAAGGTTTTTAATATCAGGATGGTATGTTGTCGATTGTAAGGTAATACAAGCTGCTGAGTCTTCTTCTGTTAATCTGTTTCTTGTCTTTGATAGTACATGATTAAGTACAGAAAAAAGACTCTCACAGTAATAAGTGGATGCGAAAATGGTTAACATTGCGATTGCTAATTTTTTTACAGAAGCAAATGCTTCTGGCATACTATTCCACACTTCCAATATCAAGTTTTCAATGCGGCATTCCGACTCTCCATCCTGTGACAATCGATGATATTCCAATTCTTCTATATTTTTTCGCATATTCACAAATTTTTGTGTCCAAATAGGATTAGATTGCAAATCTACTGTCTGCATTTCTAAATTTTCTAATTTCATCCAATTAATAAAGTTGTTATCGAAATCCTGTATATCGAATAAGTCCGGATAATTTACAATTTTCAACAGCCTATCAATTCTTTTAAAATCTTTAAATCGATTTGAAAATTGTTCTTTTATAGTTTCAAGAACTTTAGAAAATTCGTAATTAAAATTCCAATTAGTTTTTTTGAAAATTGTAGATTCATTTAAAAAACTTTTAAGTTTCGGGAAATTATTATGTTTTCCAGATGCGATATCTCTAGCAAAAATATCTAATTTAATTTCAAACCCCTTTATCAATCCAAACATAACTTCAATTGTTTTTCCTCGTCCTTGCAATTTTTTATTAAGAACGTTTAAATGTAATGTTACGTCGGTAAAAAACATTAATTTTGTTAACCATTCTGTATCATATAATTCTTTAAAACGATCCCTGTCGAATTCGTGTAAAAAAAGTCGAATTTCTTCCAAGCAATTCACAAATCGTTCTAAGGATGTCGCTCGACTTAGCCAACGTACACTATTGCACATTAAGAGAGTATCGTATTCGCAATCCATATCATTTAAAAGTTTTTTAAATTGTCTTTTATGCATGTTGCGTGCAACTACAAAATTTATGATTTTATTAACTTGTTCTGATATTTCTTTGAAATCGCTAGTTCCGAATTTTGCACAAAGAACTTGCTGATGAATAATGCAATGAAAGCCTATTATTGGATGACCAACTAGGTTTTGAAATAAATTAACAAAACCTATCTCTGGTCCAGTCATATTAGGAGCTCCATCTGTCGTTACAGAAATGATTTTTTTAATATTTATTTTAAGTTTGTTTAATTCATTGAATACAACTTCACAAATATCACTACCTCTTGTTCTTTCTGGGATATTTGCTAATTTTAAAAGTTCTTCGTGCATTTCATTATCTTTCGGATAACGTGCAATGATTGCTAATCGGGCAGATGACTTAATATCTGTTGATTCATCGAGGCAAATTGAAATGTAGTCACAGCTATTAACATCGTTGTAAAGTTGATCAGAAATATTCGCACTTATTTTTAAAATTCTATCTTTAACTGAATTTCGGCTTAGCTGGACTTCTCGAATTCTTTGAATAATCTTTTCTTTATTATTAAAATCTTGAAACAAACTTTCGGCCGCTTTTAACATAACCGTTTATACAAACTCTCCATCAGAAAATGGTTTTGATTGCTTAGCAATCAAATAAGAAATTTCTTTCTTCAATATTTTTTTCGGCAATTTCTTTATGGTTGGTTTCAAAATGTCGCTTAATAGAAGACGTTCGACATACAATAATTTCAGAGCACAGACCGCACCGACTTTTATCTCCATGTTTAACAAAACCGTAATCAGCAGTCCAAGAGAGTACAAAGCTACGAATATCTTGTAGTTTTGGTTTTTTTGGTACCATTTTAATTCAGCAAAAAATAAATTTTATTTAAAATTAAACACAAATTTTATTGAACTGCACAAGTTAAAACAAAACTAAAAACTGATGTAAGAATATACAAGAATTATAACGTATGTACAAAATAACCGTTATTTTGGCAAATAGGTTTTTATCAAAGTGCCAAAATAAACTAAATTTAATAATTAATTGCGTTATTTAATAACGCAAAGCCAACTAGAGAAAAAAATATAGAATTCAATTCAAAGCCGTTGATTAAAATTTTGGGTCCAAATTTTTTTTTAAAAGCAGTAATTATTTTATAATAAGAATTTTTCTACTTCTTTTTTTAAATTTCTTAGAGTGCCAGAAGTTTTTTGTCTGCGTGCCATGTAATTGCCATCCCTGATCTAATAACTAATATCATGTATTTCTTAATTATTTACATTGAGTCGTTGTATTTGTAGGTTACAGTAAATAATACCTGTTTGAAATAATAATATTGCATGTTGAATTTGTTTGTCTGATTATTAGGTAATGCATGTCTTATTTTTACTCCTTTATTTTCGCTTAAAAAGAATAAAACAAAATCTCTTTATAATAAATGCTTTACTATAGAAATCAGAAATCAATAAACGAAATTTTTGGAAATAAATGCTAAATTTTGCTTGAAATTGAAATGAATTAAAGAATGGAAGGAAAGAAGACGGGAATTTGATGAATCTTTCGAACGGTGACACTAATTTATATTTTTTATCTAATTTTAATAAAGATGGATGCTGCTCAGGTATATAAATGGAGGATGGAGAGCCAGTGAAGATTCCAGAATGTTAAATAAAATCATAGAACCTAATAACTCCCCACTGGCAATCGTAAGATACATTTTTAACAGATTGCAAGGCCCAAAATACTTCTCAAAAATAGACCTACAAATGGCCTACCATTAAATACTAATAAGAAAAGAAAACATTAAAAATCAAAAATTGTAACACCAATCGGCATGTTCGAATATAACAGAATGCCAACCGCAACATTTTAGCACTTTATTTACCAAACCCAACGAAACCATCAAAATACAATACCATATTTAGACTCATTCACATATCGAGCCCAGAAAAACCCACTCATTTGAAAGACATCGAAAATGTGTTCGAAACTCTAAGTTCTTCAATGCTCAAAATAAACATCCAAAAATGTGAATTCCTAAAGAGTGAAATAAATTTCCTCGGACACATACTGGATAACAATGGCACAAACCCAATAGAAAAAACTGAACTTAATTAAACAATTGTATCTACCTAACAACAGAGAGTTGAGACGATTCTTGGGAATGGTAAAGTTTTTCTACGCCGAACATCTTTAAACGATCTAATCAAAACACGAAGAAACATAAAAATCAATTGGGCAGATTAAACAACCCAATCGACAACTACTCGAAATACACGATACAATTAAACACTTTTTACGGGAAGTAAGAAACTTCAAGATATATAGACCACAAGCCACTAGAATTATGTTTAGTAACATTTATTTCATAGCGTCATCCACACTGGACACTTAATAACAGTTTTGTTTCATAATTAAAAGTTTTCAGTTATTTCTTATTGTTCTATCAAATATATAATGGTTAAAAATAAAAAATTAAATTTCGGACGCTAAAACACTTCAGAGCTTTATTGACGGCCTCCATCTTTGATGATATTCATATTGTACACATTCAATAGCGTAACTCAAGAAATTATCATTAAAGACGCTGGTTCAGATAAAAATCAAAAGTTCTGATTATGTGCATATTATTTCGAGTTGCCTCTCTATAAGCAAAATCTACCAAAAGCATTAACCCTTACCCTATAAGTGTATTAAATATTTGGATTTCCCTAACTAAATGAGTTAAGAACTGACCAGCTTAATCGACAAAAGTGTTAGAATCTAACTCATTCCTGCCAGTTCCATTATCTCCAAAAATATTTGGATACAAACCATTTATTTCGAACTTATTCATATAATCGACACAAAAAGTACCTACAGTAGGATGATTTAGCGATGAATCAGTATAAAATATTCCTTATAAATCCAATATCAAATATAAAGTTTCATTACTGTACTATTACATAAAAATATCATTCTACTTTATGTGACTTTAAGTGTCGTTTCTTGTACAAATTGATAATGTCATTTTGATAATCATAATCGGATTATAAAATTTGGATTTATTCAATTTTACGACATTAATAATCAAATTTGTGAAGTTCGATATTGTTCCCGTTATTTTTACATTGCCATATATCGCATTTAATGACATCTTTATTTCATTTTACTTTTAAAATATAAATGTTTAAATTAATTTTTAAAACAGAAAGTTCGGGAATTATCAAGAAGACAATTTACATTGCGAGCCACGATTCGATTGTGTCGAGAAAAAGCAAGACTTCCAATAAATAACTGATCCGTATATGTTAATAAAAATTTTGATATGCCTTATTTAGTAATTCAGAATATTAAAAATAGTATTAAAATATTCATTAAGAACAATGCCATAGTTAATTTTAAATAGAATGATCCACATTTATTTATCGGTAATCATTTCAATGTTACTCTGGACTGTTGATATCGACGACCATATCGTTGGACTGTGAATAGTTGTTACCATTCAATGTTAGTAAATTGTAATCTCTATTGCAGCTTCTAGCTACATATACTAAAACATACGCACTCTTGGTCTAAAAAAAAATTATATCATTACAATTTTTACATTTATTAATATTAACAAAATTTATTATGTCTAATAAAAATAATTAAACACTCAAAATATAAGTAGTTAATACATTTTGTGTGTTGATGTAAATAATATTATAATGAAAAAGCTTCACAGTAATACGTTCCAATAGTTTTTTGAAATCCTTAGATAACACTGCGTAATTTATTAATAATATTACTATTTCCACTTAATTGGGCGTGCTGAGTTAACAAAAAAGTTACAAATATTGACTAATTCAATATTGAAAATCAATAAGTTCTAAAAATTTATATACTACATATCATGAAATCAGAATTTCATTCCGAGTCTAATCAAAGTTATAATTATTTGAGAAAAATTTCTGAATAAATCTATCAGGTATATTGGGAAAATCGATAATTCCCAAGATTCACGAATCATTTAATTTAATTTCTTTCATAACCCCAAAATTTTTTTAAAAAATATTGAAATTGTTTTTAAACGAACGCCAGAAATTTGAGATATTTAAACAAAAATTAGATACCATTAGAAAATATCAGATTTTTTATATTAACATCTTTTTTAAAATGTGCGCTAAAATGTCTAAGCGCAAAAATAAATTATTTAAACTTAAACGAAAATGGTCGGTAATCGAAAGGTCCGATTATAAGGGGAAAATATCATTATTACTGTATATTAATTATAGTAAATAATAAGTTTTAAGAAAATCCCATAATTTTTTTCGTAGGTTTGTAAATGTTGAGTAGGATTTATATTTTCTGTTAATAAAAATTCTCTCAAATTAATAAAGTTAATAATAGAGATATTAAATAAAAAATATCTTACCACTATTTCGCTTTCTTCTACACAACTCGTGTTGGAATCATCAAACTTGTACCATCGAGAATCCAAATAATTTTTGGCAAATGCAAAATAGTGCCCGCCAGCTAGACAACCCACGTGATTGCTTACTGCCACCAAATCATAAATATAATCATTTTCATTTCTCACCTTTGGTACGTATTGAGACAAATTCAAATTTCTGAAAATGGAATTAATTATTATGGATATTGGTGCTATAATATTGTAAAGAAATCTAGGTGCTTTTCAATACATTAATTACTTTCTATGTCCTATTAATTATTTCCACACTATTGCGTTCGAGTTTTTCGATTACTTGATATATTAGTATTTAGGATTAAAAATAGATAACTAAAATATGAATAATAAATTTAATTATTTTTATTCATTTTTGTTATTATTATTTATTTATTGATACTTTAAATTATTATTTTATTAATACTCATTATTTATTATTGAACATTTATTATATCTAATTTTTAATTGAAATATTAATTAATTGTCATTTGAAAAAAATCAATTAGATATTAAATTTGAAAATTTATATTCGATCAATGATTATTTGTCATTAATAATTAAAATATTTTATAAAATATTATTTCACCCAGGGATTGTCAGTTTTATAATAAACAATTTTTTATAGCGGATTTATATATTATGTTTCAAAAAATAGACAAATTATGCTAAATCTGACTAAATCAAATCAAATAAGTAAGTTTTTAGAATATATGTCCATCGATTTGATTCGTTTAAATATTCTTAAAATTAAAATAGAAAAACAAAATTAATATTATAATGGTCAACAATTTGCGCTAGTTTAGTTCGGTTATTCGTCGTCGGTTGAAGAGATATTCACATATCGTTATTATTTGATGTGGATATGCTTCACTTAGGTGATTCAACTTTCTAAAATCTATCGAGTTTGAATTGGAATTTTGATTGGAGCTGTTTTTTTATTATAATTAACTTCCTTAAGTTTCGAATGTGACCGTGGAACCTTCCAAAAAGTACGTCGCTTTATTTTTGACCATTTTGAACCTCCTCCCTCTCCATGTCACAAATCTCGGACCTCTCCCCAAAGTACGTCACACTTTCGAAGAAAAAAATATTTTAATTAACATCTAATTTCATTTCATGCTATTTTTACATAAAACTAATTCAAACGTTTCACAAACTTTGTAAAAATTATTTTTAAAACTAAAGTCTTCTAAAAATAGAAAAAAAATTAATCTGTGACGTCACACATGGCCTGAGGTCAAAATCCTCCCCCTGTCACAAACTGTCACCCCTCCTGGAGCGTTACGTACTGTTGGACTCCAGTATCTGATGAATCATCCACGAATGTCATATTATCATCGAAATGAAATTTTTCATATATCCCATTCTCCAAATGTTTGGATATCTTCCAATTTCTGTTGAACCATTACCATAACTCGTTTTCTCTTAGCCATATTTTTAACGGTAAAATTGAAACCAATTTAATATACCAATTTAACATGATATTTCCTACACTTATACTTTATTCGCTTCATATATCTTTTAATGCGTTAAAATAATTAATTTAAACGATATATTACTTAAGCTACAGAAGCCAGTAAATTAAATATATATTTATTTTTTACAAGCGACTATTCATAATTATAAATCATTTATTCAATATTCTAAATCATTTATTCAATATTCTAAATCATTTATTCAATATTCTAAATCATTTATTCAATATTCTAAATCATTTATATAAAATTATAAAGTAATTATCCAAAATTATAAATTAATCAAAATGATTTAACAATCAATTTATTGTTTTGGATCATTTTAAAAATAATAAAAAGAAACGATTTAAAATTCATGATGAACGAGTCCAATCCTGATGCAGATAACAACAATACAACCAAGTTTAAGCGTAAACAACGCCAGGTAATCACCAACGAAGCCATGACAACAATTAAACGGTTGAAAGACGCGACCCTCAATTGAAGCATTGCTGTAGTTGGTTCAACACTTCGAAAAATACATGCATGTGTTTAAATTGACAAATACGAAAAAAAAATCAATAACAAAAGAATACAAAGTTAAAATTCCAAGCTAACGAAAAGGAATACAATCCGATAAGACAATTAGATCAAAGTTTATAATTTCAAAAGAATAAAAAGGTATACAATCCGAGGAAGAACTTAGATTAAAACTTCCAATTTCAAATCAATCAAAAAGGGATACAACTCGAAAAAAAAGCTATAGAAAAAGAAACATAAAGAAATACAATTGCCCAAATCAATTCTCTTAGAAGATTAGTCGTAGAACTTTCTAATTTCAGGATCCTTTATAGCATAGCAAATTTTCCCTGGCGATTGTCTTACTAGTATCAGTAGCTTACCTATTATAAATAACATTCCTAATCAACGTCCTCTGTCGATTTACGAAAATCCCTTCGTATTAAGCTCCACATAAGTGCGTATTATTTTATTTATTTTATTAATAAAAATTGTTATTGTTTGGTTATTATCCATTTTTATTTGTGTTTGGTAAGCACGCAGATACACACGCACCCCGATTGTCCCGCCACAATTTTTAACGTAGACTCTGTCGGGTTCATCAAATTTCCTAACTCGCACACGCACTCATCAACACAAATATAATACACAAAATAAATATAACACACAAATATAATACACAAATATATTACATAATACTGCATCTACCATAATAACCAACTAAA
>CAUHTR010002381.1:0-15000 GCA_959609185.1 Schmidtea polychroa
TACAGTTAAAATTATTTTATATTTGTGGAATCTGATTTAACAGGGTCTGATGATTTTGGCATAAAGACCTAAATCACAGACTCATGTTTGATCCTTTTTCATGTACTTGAATCTTTTAAATATTTTTTATTTTTTTCTAAATTCATGTGTAATTCGTTGGCATATTTTATTTCTGATTCTGTTGGTGTTAATAGAAACTAACTTGGATGCACTCTCAAAGAGTTGATTCTCACGTCTGCTATGTTCGAGGTATCCTTTTTTAGCAACATCTTTTGCTTTCCTTGGTAACTAGCACCTATGAAAATCTTACCTTTATTGCTAATTTACTAGAGCTCTTTGAATCTTTTCCGTGCTTGATGGATTTTGTATATTATTTAACTCAGTATTAAATTTCACATCTGCAATGTGTCTATCTCTACGATTCTCAGAGTTGTAAGGCAATGTCAATGTTTTAAAAAGCTGCTTGATCAATTCTATTTATTGGTTTCTTCTCTCTTGTTCGGTTAATTATTTTCATCTAGACGGATGTCCAATCGCGTTCCAGGACCAAGTATATTGTGGCGGAATAATTCTTTCAGCCTGGATATTTTGCAGTAGTAAAAGGTTTCAATAATGGTTGATGTTGTTTTTGAAAGATTGAGAGATCACCCCCCTCTCCAGCTCGTAGAATTAGTCTGTATGTTTTTAGTTTTACGATGACTTGCTTTGTGATTGTCTTGTAACGTGACAATGACAGTTTCACCTTCCAATATTTGCTTGTCTTCTCTCTCATTTTAAAAAGGATTAGATCAAGAGTCTCCCCCTAGCATTTTCAATTAATTGAAATCTTTCCACATACAATTTCATTTCCTATTTTCTTTTCTTTCTAATATTAATGTATATACTTAGGCTTTAAAATTGAATCCCTTTGTATATGAAGTGTAACATCAACATTATTTATAGCTAGGCGATCATCTTGGTCTTAACATTTATACAATATAGAATATAAATTTTTGAATCTTCTAACTTAATTGCGGTTCAACTTTAAAATTCCTTTGACATGTTTCAATTAATTTAGATATGGGAATATGTTTTCATATTTTTCATATAAATTCCTTCGATTTATTGGATAATATGAACTATTTAATTGAATTTGAATTGTTTTTTTATATTACTCATCTCCAATCTTTTGAACAAACAAGTTGCATGCACTTTTGGAATGATGGATCTCCATCTTTACATCCATAAATACCATATCTTGGCCTATAAGCCCGATTTGCTTACTTTTATAGAATAGGTTGTTCTGTCTGTCATACTGAATTCACTACAGATTTCTATTAAATAATTTACATTTATGATTTGTTTGGAATTTTAATCTTTCAGGAGTCTAATCTGCGATGTGGAATTTTAATGCTCCATTCCTGGTAGCTGGAGTGTTCAGTGTTGATAATTTTAATTTAGCTTTTGAATCTTATCTCCATAAGAATAATCTTTTATCCCTTCACTCTATTACAGATGATTTCTATAAAAACATTATGGAGCACCCGCGGTTATAGTTTTGAAGGAATCCGAACAATGTTTTAATTCAATAATACCTCAAACTTTTCACTTGTAGAGTTCAGCCCTTTATAGTAACCATGCTTTATATCTAAAACCATCTTATCTAGTCACCTTTAGTAACATCAGGAATTCCACCTGTTAATTCACATTTCATTTTATAATCTGAACTAGTTAGTTATAAAATTTAACATGTAGAATATATTCCTGGATGTAGACTGTTTCAATTTCAGACGATCCTAGTTTTTAGTACTCATGCTTTGAAAATAAATTAGGAAAGAAATTATTTTCTAAGGTTATCTCTTTATCGATTCTAAGTCTATTTTATAATATAATTAGCATTACAAATATCTATATGGGTTTGAATGTTTGCAAGCTTTGAAAAACTAATCACCCCTACGATTTAAGTTTGCTATAGAATCCTGAGTTGGAGAGATTTAAAATATCGATTTTTTTTATTTCATGAGTAAATTCTTTATTATAATCAAGATTTAATTTATTTTTTCTTGATTTTAAGATTTATATTATTTCTTTTTTTTATTGATAAATTTCATTTTTTTATTTTTTTATTTTCCCAAAATATCGTAACCATGGCAATCTGTAACCATGGCAATAGGACTTTCATGTCTGCGCGACTAAATCCTTATAACATTAATCTTATAACATTAAATCCTTATAACATTAAATCCTTCATTAGTCATCTATAGTATGTTAATACCAATCACCACTGCGCACCTTTTCCCCATATATTGCACTATAATTTCATCGTTGCCTAGCTTTTTCTTCTTGTTTTTCATTACAAAAGTCAAAATATAGTGCTTGAAAGTATAAAGTAGAAAAATAGAGGTATAAAAGGAGTGTGGGTTTTTGAAATGACCAAAAGTCAAAATATGGTGCCTAAATGGAGGAAAATATGAAGAAATAGGGTTTTAAAGTGGGTAGGTGTGCTGGAGTGAGTGGTATTAACACTACTAGCCAATCGGTGGTAATTACCATATTTATTGGTAACAGTTACGGATCAGGATGGTTGAGAACAATTGGTAGATTTTGCCCTGCCTTTCTTAAAACGTATTGGTAGTTTTGGTATGAAACGCAAAAGATGTTATTATGAATGAACAGAAAATATTACCATCTCTAAAACAAATGCTTTAGCAGAATTAAGGAAAGTTTTACACTTGGGTTGCAGGTATGTTTCAAAAAGAAAAAACCTCAGCTCCAGCTCCAGCTCATGCTCCAAACGTAAATTCATGAATATCACGTATAAACAAACGAATGAAAGGACATGGAACTATATTTGCCAAAATGATTGTGGTAAACTCTGAATTCTGTATATTTGATAGAACGTCGCCCCAGACTGTAATAGAAATTTGGAGCATCTGAGGAAGTTTTTCCTATGAATTCAATTACTGATAGTAGAAATGATATCGAGTTTTATATTAATGGTTCACAAACCGAATATTTAGATTTGAACGATACTTTATTGACTGTTCAGATTAAGGTTGTAGATAAAGATAGAAAAGTTTTGGATGCCAATGCCGATGTAATACCGAACAATATCCTGTTTCATACTCTTTTTAAAGATGCAGTGTTGGGATTTAATAATATCAAGATTGAGGGCGGAAATAATACATTCATTCATAAGGCATTAATAGAAACTATTTTAAATTACAATTCCGATACTAAAAATACATGGCTTACTCCTATGGGTTATGGCAGTGATGATGAAAGAAAAAAAGTCGGTAAAAGGCTCAAAGGTTTTCATCATGTGCTCATCATTACAACTTGATTTTATGGATCAACCGAAATATTTACTACCGGGAGTTAATGTGCATATTAGACTGAAAAGGTCTGATTCTGCATTATCTCTTACTAGTGCAACTACTACACCAATATGTCAATTAGTTGATGCAAAATTATTGGTGAGAAGAGTTCGAGTAGACCCCTCAGTATTAGCAGGTCATCAATTGGGTCTTAATTCAAAACATGCAATTTATCCATTAAAAACAAAGGAAATTGTACAATTTGCTATTGCTAAAGGTGCTTCATCATTCTATAAAGAACAAATATTTGGTGACAGAAGAATGCCTAATTTTATTCTGATAACATTTCAAAGTGAAGCACAATATAATGGATTATATACTGCGTCCAGCTCAATTTTCAAAAACTTTTGTGTTACATCATTGACTTTGTCGAAAAATACTGATTATAGAGAAACATATATTCAAGATTTCGAGAATGACAATTACTGTGCGACATATATGCAGAATATTGTTAGAAATCTGGGTTATTTAGATAAAAATTTGAATTGCAGAATAACTCTAGAAGATTTTAAAAGCAAATATCCATTTTTCACATTTGTTTTAGCCCCTGATTTTGATTTAAATCAAAGTCAATTACCTCAAAATGGAAATTTACGACTGGATATAAAGTTTGCAAAAGCTATTACTGAACCAGTACATGTTATAATATATGGAGTATTTGAAAATGAAGTTCAAATTACAGCAAATAGAACTGTGTTGGTATAAATGTATATTGAAACCCAAAAAGTTGTCATGGAGTAAGTTGTTTTTTATACCCAGGATTTATTTAAGTAGTTCTGTTCAGGTCAATAAAATCGGAAAACAGATATAAGTGTTTCTTGTATAGCATTCTTGCACTTTTAAAAAGAGAAGAAATAGGTCGTAATCACCAAAGAGCCGCCAAATATTATGAATTTTTACATCTTTTAAATTATGATGAGTAATAAAGATAAGTATCACTATACGGCCGTGACAGACTTGGACAAATTAATGAATTGCCATTTAAATGAAAAAAAAAATAAAAATTATGATGATATAATGAAACTTATGAAGAAAATGATTTTATGACGAAAATTTATGAAGAAAATGATTATATCACCAAAATTATGATGAAAATGATTTATGAAGAAAATGATGAAAATATGACGAAAATTATGAATTTATGATGAAAATGATTTATGATTTATGATGAAATTATGACGAAAATTTATGAAGAAAATGAAAATGATTTATAACCAAATTTATGATGAAAATATTATGATGAAAATGATTATATGAAGTAAATACTACGTTTCTGAAATATAATGAAATTATTATGAAAATATTTAAAAAAGTGATTACGAAATTATAGTTATAAAATAAATCCTTGTAGTTTGCAATGTGCATCTACAATAGTTAAAATAATGATAATAATAATAATAATAATAATAATAATAATAATAATAATAATAATAATAATAATAATAATAATAATAATGTAGTCTACAGTGAGCACGTAGCTACATAGTAGTCTGGGGTGAGCATGCAGCTACTTCTTTTTAATATAAATAATAATAATATAAATAATATAAATAATAATAATGTAGTCTACAGTGAGCATGTAGCTACATAGTAGTCTGCAGTGAGCATGCAGCTACTTCTCTTTAATATAATAATAATATAAATAATAATGATAATAATATAAATAATAATAATATAAATAATCTGACCCTTCTACTGTAGTCTGCAGTAAGCATGCAGCTACATAGTAGTCTGCAGTGAGCATGCAGCTACTTCTCTTTAATATAAATAATAATAATAATAATAATAATAATAATAATAATAATAATAATAATAATAATAATAATAATAATAATAATAATAATAATCTGACCCATCTACTATAGTCTCACTAATATTTAACATATTCTCTCGAATATATTAACCTATTTTCTATAAGGATTTATCATCATTTGTTATATAGTTCATTTGAATTAAATAACAAATGATGATAAATCCTTATTGATGTAACAATTAGTTTTCTATAAAGAAAAAGAATAAAACTTTAATTTTATTATTTAACAGGTAGACTATACCCAAATTACTGCCAATCGTCAATTGGCCATAACGATCAATGCCATCGTACGATGAAAAAATATTATAGGAAAACGTTTAATTCAATCAACTTTTTAATATGTCCCAATGCGTAACTAGCGAAAAAATAAAATATAAGGCATTTTTTAATAAACATCGTAGTCACTTAGGGCAATTTTCGATTCCAAAAAATGATTTATTTAAAAAAATAAATAAAAAAATAAATAAAAAAAATTTACAAAAAAATTTCCAAAAAAATATTATTAAAAAAGATGATATTAAAAAAGATATTAAAAAAGATATAAAAAATATTAAAAAAATATTATAAAAGATACTATTAAAAATATTATTAAAAAGATACTATTAAAAATATTATTAAAAAAGATTCTATTAAAAGACCTGCTGGTTTAATTAAAATTATATTCCAAATAAATTATCGCGACCTGAAGTGATAGTCATCAGCAAAGATGAATGTGTAGCTTCAACATCGTTCACACAACAAGCACCCTTTACACAACAAGCACCCTCTACACAACAAGAAGTGATAGTCATCAATGATGAATGTGTAGCTTCAACGTCTTTCAACATATGTCAAATAGGCGGCTCTTTGTTTGAACCTGTTGTAGAATCCGATTTGAACGGATCGCGAAAAACTTTAAATTTGATATAAGAAATGAAAACTTAGTAAAAATAGCCCTAACATCTAAAATTGAAGAAAGATTAATAGCGGGAAATAGCAAAAGATGGGCAATGTAAAAATTCAATTTACAATTTTAATTAAATTTGAAAAAGATGGAGAGATCCGGGATAATTATTTTTCAAACAATGCGCAAGTTTTTACAGCAAACTTTATAAACGAGGGGGTGAAGCAAATTAAGTGAAAAGATGAGCAATTTACTTATTTAGGAAGCGGGTGGCGAGTAATGAATATTTTAGAGATAGATTTTATTTTAACGAAATACGCACCCGTTAGTAGATTATCCGGACATAGTTATATAAAAACCCCATCTGCATTAAAATTAAAACACGCAATAATTAATGTTAAAACAACGACCATAAGTGTTTCTTGTATAGCATTCTTGCACTTTTTAAAAGAGAAGAAATAGGTCGTAATCACCAAAGAGCCGCCAAATATTATGAATTTTTACATCTTTTAAATTATGATGAGTAATAAAGATAAGTATCACTATACGGCCGTGACAGACTTGGACAAATTAATGAATTGCCATTTAAAATGAAATGTAATGTTCAAATAAGTGTACTGGTGCCCACATTGTTTAAATGGCTTAGATATAAGAATGCTTTCGATCAGCATGTTGCTCTATGCTGTAAAAATCAGACTGGCACAACCCTTGTACACACTTCCTAAAAATAAGGTTTATTATTCACTGATTACGCAAAAACCGTTACACCTCCCTTCGTAATTTATGCCGATTTTGAATCGGTTTTACCTGAACATGAAACACATCAGCAAATACATTTACCACATATCAGCAGGTCTTTTATTAATTAATAATTATACAAACACTAAATTTTTATTATTATTTTTTCGGACCTAATTGTATTTTGGATTTTTTGAGGAGTGGAGGAATTGCTGTCACAATTGTCCTGCCATATTATGAACTTGAAGGTCATAAAGGCATGTCTACTTTGTCTTTTGCTCAGGAGCGTGCCTTTCGATCTAGCAACTATTGTACTGGTGTAAAAAGATATTATTAATCCTGTGAGAGATCATTGCCATTTTACTGATAGATATGTCGGATCGGCATGTAGGAGATTCAATGTCTCTCGCAGGATTATAAGTTTGTTACCAGTAGTCTTTCACAATTTAGCGAGGCTATGACCTCCACCATATTTTAAACATGGTCTCAGTGATTTTCCTCTTTGGGAACTTAATATTATACCTACCTCTACAGAAAAATTTATATCTTTAATTGCTTATATTAACAAATTGCCCGTTCGTTTTATTGACAGCATGCAATTTGTTAATTGTTCTTTAGCAAAAGCTGTGAAAACACTTACTACTTTTCCGTTAACTTCGTCTGTCTTTCAAGGGTCGATGATTCACTCTAAAGGTGTCTTTCCGTATGATTTTGCTACTTCTTTGATGTTCTTGAATCGACTTTAGAATTACCTCCTATTTGGTCTGATATTACGGAAGATCCATATGCTGAGGCTCAACTAATTTGAGTCAGCATAACTGTAATAATTTGTTTAGATTATATGCTAATCTACCTAAAAATTGGACGTATACCTCCTCGCAGACTATTTTCAGCAAATTCCGCGGTAAGGCAATTGCTTACAATGGTCTGGATCCTCTTAATTTCTACGGGATTCCCGGTATGTCATGGGCCTCAGCGCTTATGACATTAACGGAACCCATAGAACTTTTGCAGGACATGGAAATGTATAATTTCTATGAGGGAGGTATCCGGGGTGGGTTAACATTTGTTAACAAACATTACACGGCTACTTCAGATGACACAGAATTATTGTACATTGATATTAATAATCTGTATGGTTGGGCTCTTAGCCAAAATCTTCCGTATGGTGATTTTTCTTGGGTGAATGAAAATTTGAATGATGTTTTACTTGAATGTATGAACATGGATATTGATAACCTTCCATATGGGTATACTATGGAAGTTAATATCGATATTCCGGAATGTGTGCATGACTTTTTGAATGATTTTCCGCTTGCGCCGGAAAAGTTGTGCCCGCCTAATTCAAAAGTTGAGAAGCTTATGCTTACGCATTGGCCAAAGAGGAACTATGTTCTTCATTGGAGGCTTCTCAAATTGTATATAGAATTAGGTGCGGTGGTTGTAAATATTCATCGTTGTATAAAGTTTAAACAAGGACCTATATTTAAATCGTACATAGACACCAACACTACTTTACGATCTCAGTCTACTAGCGAAATATATAGGGACTTGTTTAAATTGTATAATAATAGCCTGTACGGTAAATCCGTTGAAAATCTGAAAAAACGAATGAATTTGAGGTTATGTAATTCATCCGAAAGATGATAGTATACTCCTCAAAGCCGACTTTCAGAAAGTCTATAAGAATCGATGGCGATCTGATTGCGGCACATTTGGAAAAAGATTCAATTTGTTTAGACAGACCTAGCTACATCGGTCAAACAGTACTAGATCTGTCTAAACTGCGGATGTACCAGCTCCAATATATTGATTTGGAGAAGTACAGGCGACAATATAAATGTATAATAAATATTATTGCCGGTGATACCGATAGCTTCTTTCTGGAAATAAAAAATTTAAAATTATCAACTTTATTACCTCAGATGATCTCAGATAATTTATTGGTTACGTCAAATTACGATCCAACACACCCCTTGTATAATAGGAACCTTGGCTCTGTCATCGGGAAGTTTAAAGATGAGAGCAAGGGATTAGGTTATTCCGAATGGGCTCTCTTACGCCATAAATGTTATAGTCTTTTAGGTAGTAAGGAAACGGTAAAAGCGAAGGGGGTTAAATTACCTGGGACATCAATAAATCATGAGTCCTATTTAAATTGTTTTAATTCAAATCAGGTGATTTCTGTACCGCAGACTAGAATAGGTACTAGAAATCACCAACTTTTTACATTTAAAAATTCGAAAATTGCCCTAAGTAATAACGATGATAAGCGCGCGTGGCTAGGCAAAAACATAAGTTACGCATTTGGGCACTATTTAGGAGTTGATGAATTAAGCAAATACGACGAGGAATTCGGTCCAGCTCCAAGTATATAGATTAATAATAATAATAATAATAATAATAATAATAATAATAATAATATAATAATAATAATAATAATAAGAATAATAATAATAATAATAATAATAATAATAATAATTATAATAATAATAATAATAATAATAATAATAATAATAATAATAATAATAATAATAATAATAATAATAATAATAATAATAATAATAATAATAATAATAATAATATCTTTAGAAATAATAATCATAATAACCAGATATATGGCTCATTCGAAAGGTCTTGGATTGAGCTTTAAAATGAGCTATCGATGAATAATTTTCGTTGGCGAGAAAATAATAATATTTTTTAAAAATAATAATAAAAATAATAATATTTTTTAAAAATAATAATAAAAATAATAATATTTTTTAAAAATAATAATATGACCTTGATGACTCATCGCGATGACTCAGACGACCTTGAGAATGACCTTGGATGAGTCACGCGACCTTGAAAATGACCCTGGATGAGTCATAGGATGACTCAGACGACCTTGAAAATGACCTTGAAATTTTTTGGCCCTTGGATGAGTCATAGTATGAGTCATATGCCCCGAGAATGACCTTGGATGAGTCATATGACCTTGAAAATGACCTTGGATGAGTCATATGACCCTGAGAATGACCTTGGATGAGTCATATGACCTTGAGAATGACCCTGGATGAGTCATATGACTTTGAGAATGACCGTGGACGAGTCATGATCTTTGTTTAAATGACCTTGAAAATTTTTATGAGTCATCGGATGAGTCATATGACCCTGAGAATGACCCTGGATGAGTCATATGACCTTGAGAATGACCTTGGATGAGTCATATGACCTTGAGAATGACCTTGGATGAGTCATATGACTTTGAGAATGACCGTGGACGAGTCATGATCTTTGTTTAAATGACCTTGAAAATTTTTATGAGTCATCGGATGAGTCATATGACCTTGAAAATGACCTCGATGAGTCACAGGATGAGTCATGGTCTTTGTTTCAATGACCTTGATGAGTCATATGTCTTTGTTTAAAATTTGACCTTGAAAAAAAATTTTTTTAAAAAAATTTTTACGACGGGTTGTGGGGGTGGATACTGTGCTAGCGGTACCCAATCCATCTACTGCCATTCATGATAAAACTGCTGAGATGTGATTTAGAATATTTTGATTTTTCAATATTACTTAATATTAATCGTGCTGCTTTTGAATTGCAATTTACTGATCTAAATTCAAAGGAAATGTGGACATCAAAATTTTATGATTTGGGACGCAAATTTGAAGAGCATGATCAGAAATGCAGTAAATTAATTTCAGATCACAAGTAGACTGAACTTAAAAACATTACGCATATTGACAAAATTGTGTTCGAGACATGGAACAGCCTTCCTTAATCATATTCTTCTCTGAAACAGTACGCATATGTCATATTGAATATATTCAGTTCAAAATATTGCTGCGAGCATGAACCTGATAAAATGCTAATTCAGATGTTCACTGACAGAAGAGAGTCTCCAAGATTGTCTGAAAATGAAAATAACGAAGTACCAACCGGACATAGAAAAATTATCAAGTGAGATGCGGGGACAAGTTTCAGCCTCAAGTACATTAAAACTGTAAACTTTTTTTAAACTTTGAATTTGTTCAGTCTTATCTATATTATCATAATACTATTGTATTGAATAAATTTTGTGTTTATTATTAGCCCTCGTTTTCAATTAGTAAGTAATTTTAGCCAAACTTTTATATGACTCATCTAAAAGTAAGGAATATGGATTTTATGACTTTCGGCTCTTCTTAAATTCTGAGTTGCCTTCTCCTGTTTTAGTTAGACTATTTAAATTTCAAATGAGAAAGAAATTGCTGATTAAACTGTCATAGTAGATTTGGTCAAAGATTTCAAAGGATTAAAAGCTACGAAAATTCACTTTTACTAATGATTTGTTTGCGTTATTTTCTATCTTTGTGTTAGGTTTGTTTGTGAGTTTAACGACTAACACAGCTTTACCTTGATAAATTATCTGAGTCCAAAGATAATCTTGAATAAAATTAAGCGTGTAAATATGTTTATTATCGAGGCTGAATAAATATGACAATTATAAACTAAAATTTATTAGCAAAATTACAAATAAGTACAATGACGAAGTAAAACAATTTTATGCAATACCCAAAAATTCTCACAACTTTCCTAGCAGAAAAATAATCGGTTGTACCAACTGTCTTCAGAAATACAAAGTTCCATAAGCTGGGACTACAATTTAACAAGGCTCTGGTCAAAGGTGGTTGGAAACAAGACTGGAGGGAAGCCGGAAAATTTAAGCTAACATAACACCCAGATGTGGTGTTACGTCTAACTCCTAATTTAATGTTTCTTAAATTTTACAATTTCCCAAATACAGCGTCTCTAATCGACCCAAATTAAGTTTGCCCCAAAAAATTTAAACTCTCAATAATAAAAAATTTTGACAAAAATTGCTAATACCTTCGTTTTGTTTGTGTTGTTGCTTTCCTCGTACTCCGCTCAAATGGATTCTCTGTATTGTTAATAAAAGAGCGATGGAAAATTGCTAATGCTAAGAGTAGTATTTTTCTATAATTCTCTATATTAATCTGTGAATCTACCTGTTTATTGATCTGTATATTGATCGGTGTATTGATTTATGTATTGATTCTGTATATTGATCACAAACAATTTATGTATATATATATATATATATATATATATATATATATATATATATATATATATTTGATTCGATGATTAGTGCCCACACGAAAATTGCCACAGATAGTTTTGCGCACACGAGTAATGCTCACACAGAATAATGCCCACAAGGAAAAATACCCACACGAAAAATTATTTTAAATATAAAATTTAAATTAAAATAAATAGAGAAAAAATCAAAAATTATATTCTATCTAGGAGAAAATCTATTAGTGATTTAAAATAAAATATTAAAATGTATATCGTGATCGGATTATTGGGCATTATTCTGTGTGGGCATTAATCGTGTGCACAAAACTATCTGTGGGCAATTTTCTGTGGGCAATTTTCGTGTGGGCATTTTTCGTGTGGGCAATAATCCGATCACAATATATTTATACGCATGGCTCTACACACAATAGCAAATATTTTTCCTAATATTTACTGATTATAATTTGCTATTATTAAATGTTTATTATTTTTGGTAATTAGAAGTTACTATTTGTATTTATTTATTTACTTTATTTATTTACCTATTATCTTAACCAAATTTCCATTGTTCCGGACAAATCCCTGTTGGTCCAACAACCCTAACATTTTTATAAATTGATTATTTTTATTTTGTCTTTGTATAATTTTTATAATAAAATAAAAATATATTAAGTTTAGATTTTGTGTTTCTCTATTTTTCTCAAACTTAAAAATTATTGCAATTTTTATTTCTTGCGGCGGCAAATTTGCATCTCACCTACACACAGGAAACTGCTAAGACTAGGCCTTTGTTTGGAAACCAAGACAGAAAATATTAAAAAGAATTCATTTTCAATACGTTCTGTATGAAAGATCATTTGTAAAACCTTGATTCTGCATATTAATATTTTCCGCATTTAATAAAATAAGGAAATTGAATGAGATTTTCATATATAAGATGAAATATTTCCAAATTCTTTCATTCGTATTTAACAATTATGCAGAACATGAAAGGAAACCAACTGAACAATAAAACAACAAAAAGAACTGGTAATCCCAACAATGGACCCCAACAAAACCAGAGCCAGCCACAGCTCAATCTCAACTCCACAATGCAGAAAGCAAATAAAATTATTTACACAAGAGATGAAATCATGAGTTTCATCAAGTTCAATGACATCCATAGATCGTTGACATTGAGAATAGAAAACGCATCAAGTTTCATCGTATCCCAACCGATCGAGTTGTCATTAGTGCTGATTGATCAAAAAGTGCCGAATTTATCAACAAATGAAAAGGAGAGCAACATAAAATGGCAATTGGGATCAAGAATTGAGAAGATTAAACATCACGAAGACGGTTATTTACCTCCTCAATTGAGGAAAAATGATTGTGAAGATGATTTATCAACGATGGAGAAAAACATTAACAATATCCTCAATAAATTGAGCCCAGATAATTTCAAAGAAACCATTCGGGAAATCAGGAAGTTGAATATTACAAATATTTCTCAATTGCAATTATTAGTCAATCAAATTTTCAACAAAGCCATCGAAGTGAAATGCTTTAGTAAACTTTATTCACAAATATCATGCCAACTGACAGATTTGGGATTTGGACAGTCGACATTCAAATCATTGATGTTAGACAAGTGCAAATCAATGTTCACCAAGGATTTCAAAACTCAGGCTGCCGAACAAAAGCAATATTGGGATGAGAAAATCAAGAAAGAAACGAATGAAAGAATGAAAATCATTTATCAAGAAAATGTAGAGGAGAAATTATTGCAAGTGAAAGACAAATATCTAGGAAACATAACATTTATTTCTGAATTGTATTTACAACATTTCATTCAAGTGAAAGTGATTTGGTGTTGCATCACGGATTTAATGAGGAAGAAAACTGATGAAATCTCAGTTGAAGCTCTCTGTATAATGCTAGAAATCACTGGCAAGCTCTTGCAGTCAAACATTTCTTCTCAATTAGATCTGCTCATTGATCAAATTGAACATCATTTATCCACATCAAAAGATCTCAATACAAAGACGAAATTCAGATTGAAGGATGTAGTTGAAATGAGAAATAGAAATTGGGAAATGAGACCGAATCAACAGTTGAAACATGGTACTCCAAAAACATTGAAAGAGCTTGAAGGGAAAAATCAAACTGATGAAGTTCTGTCAAAATCAAAACCATCAACTGCAGTAGTCAACCATTTCACCAGAAATGTAACTAACAACCCCTCTAAATTTTCAGTCCCATCTAAACCAATCACAAACCATTATCAAGCGCCAGTAAAAAATAATGAGATACAACAGCAACCCTTGATATCTGCCACCATCAGTGGAATGAACAATGATAATGAAACAGAAAAGAAACTATTTGACGATATCATGATAAACTCGGCAACGGTCGACCAATGGAAATTGATCAGGAAACCGGAAGAAGTTCTTGAGAAATGGCTTGATAGAATGTTGGAAAAGAATTCGGATTGCAGAATGAAACTGGGAGATTATTTGAGTAAATTAGTTGAATGTGGAATTGTCGAGAGAAAGCTGTTCATTGAGCAATTCCATTATTTGATTGAAGCTGCTGATGATTTGATTGCAGATATACCAAGATTGTGGGATTTCCTATGTGAATTCCTCGAACGGTTTATCAATTATAATGACAGTTTGAATGGCGAGCTATTCAATGAATTGTTCACACCCGTCAAATCGGATCCAAACGCAGTGAAATGTCTATCAAGTCTCCAATTGAAATCAAGGCACAATGATAAAACTGTGAGCATTGCTGAGGATGGGACCGGATCAGAGTTCATCAATGTCCAATCAAAGAAAACGAAGAAAATTCCACAAACTCAACAGAAAGCGTTAATTGGTAAAACATTCAACAGATTCGAAAGATTGGCTTTCTAATAGGGAATTGAATGAAATATCCAGCAATGATTACTCAACCCTTCCGCTGAGGATTTGTGAATATTGAGAATATTGAATGACCTTCAGATGTTATTTCTTTGAATCTTATGATTAAAATATATTTTTGAAGATATTCATTTTATGTTGATCTATAATATATTGGGAAAACATCTTTATTTCCGCAGAATTGCTGTCATTTTCATCTAATTGGGCGTCTTAATAAAATATGTATTTATGCAA
>CAUHTR010002381.1:20000-30000 GCA_959609185.1 Schmidtea polychroa
AAGGATACCTTTGGCTCGAACAATTGCGCCATCAAAAACAGAAGAAGTTAAAGGCAGATCGGAAAGAGTCTTAACTGCTTTTTGCTAGAGATGAATTAACAAACTGCATGCTGTCAATAAAACGAACAGGCAATTTGTTAATATACGCGATGAGGGAGATGAATTTCTCAGTAGTGGTCGGAATAATATTTAATTCCCAAGAAGGAAAATTATTCAAACCATACTTCAACATATGATGTAAATCATACCCCCTCAAATTGTGAAAGACAACCGGTAACTGTTTCTGAATTCGTCGCGAAACATTACAGTTCCTACAGGCAGCACCAAGATACTTGCCTGTGAAGTGACAATGGTCTCTAACTCATCTTTAATGAATTTTTTACCAAGATAACAGGTTCTGGAATCTCGAAAATGCACATTCTTCGGCGAAGGACAAGGTTTGCATGGGCTTTTTCCCATTAATTTCGTAATATGGTAGGACAATTGTGACAGCAATTTCCTCAACCTTACGCAAGAAAGACAACACACAATCATCCCTAACAAACTCATAATAAAATCTGGTATTATTATAATTATTAATTAATAACATGCCTGCTGTTATTGGCATATGTTTTTGGTGGTGGGTGATGTCTTCAGGTAAAATTGCCTCAAAATCGGCATATATCACGAATGGCGGGGTTATTCTTTGGAAAAATCTTTAAAAATTAAATTTTTGTCCTTAGGTAGGGTATACAATGTAGTACCTATTTGGTTCTTACTACATAAATCTACATGTATATTAAATATCTTATTATATCTAAAGCCATTAAGGCAATGAGGACACCATTTTACGCAAATTTGTATATCACATGAATTATTACGATGACAATTCATAAGTTTTTGCAGATCAAAAACTGCGGTGTAATGAAAATTACTACCGTATTCTAATAATAATAAATATATGGGTTCACCACCTATAACCTTAGAGCAGTGAATAATATCTAGATGTGGGTGATGGGGAATATAATCTATATCTTGATGTTCAATAGGCTTAGCTGGTTTTATTCCTATAAGTTAAAACGTTAATAGCCAAGTTCAGTTCACTGTTTTTGCGTTCAAATTTGGGTATGTCACATAATTTCATCGGGCAATCACTAATTGGGTCGAAATTGATCTCGTTTAAATAACTCTCATAAGCAGTAACACGGTGCCTATTGCGGTGTATAACATCACGCTTTAAGAGGGCTAGAATACTATAGATGAAACACATATCATCTGTGTTCTGTATATTTACAATTGCGCATTTAGACTTTAAAGCCGCTGGGGTGGGAATGTAACTATGACCAGCTAATCTATTTATACATTTATATTTATTTATTATAAAATCTATTTCTTTTATCCTAACAACCCGCCATCCGCTTCCTAAATAGGTGAATTTTTCAATTTTATTATTTAACTTAGTGATGCCCTCTAATAGAAAATTATCGGAAAAAACTTCGGCGTTATTGGAGAAAAAATTATCTCGGATTTCGCCATCTTTCTCAAATTGTATGAGAACAGTGAACTGTATTTTAACCGGCCCCATTCCTTTTATTTCGGCTATTAACTTTTCTATAATTTTCGATGTTAACGATATTTGAACTAAGTCGTTTTTCTCAACGTCAAACCTTAGATTTTTTCTAGCCCCCTTAAAATCTATTTCTATTTCTGGTTCGTCATCTATATCGACTGAACCATGTATTGACCCACCTATTTGCTTATTAATTTGGATATTTATTTCATCACCACCATTAACTTTAATAACTTTAGATGGTATACAAGAATCTTGAATAACAGCAGGCCGTTTATTATTGACATTTTTATTTACATTTTTATTTAGATTATTATTTACATTTTTAATTATATGTTCTGCGCTAATCGCATCATTATTTACAGTTTTATTTACATTTTTATGTTCTGCGCTAATCGCATCATTATTTACATTTTTATTTACATTTTTATTTACATTTTTATGTTCTGCGCTAATCGCATCCTTATTTACATTTTTATTTACAGTTTTATTTACATTTTTATATTCTGCGCTAATCGCATCATTATTTACAGTTTTATTTAAATTTTTATGTTCTGCGCTAATCGCATCATTATTTACATTTTTATTTGCATTTTTATTTATCCGTTTAAAGAGAGTAAGTTTCTTTATAAAAAACTGATTAAGATGGTTACTATGGGTTTTGTAAAAATCAGTATATTTTATATGTTGGGAAGTCTGGCATGATGGACATAAATAGTATTTGAGTCCATAGAATTTATGGCCATAATATTTTTTCATTGTCTTATGACAAGATTTTGAATGTCCAGAAGCCTGGCAGTATCGTGGATATAATTTACCTAATAATGATAAATCCTTAAATATTATTTGAATATTTTTTCTAAATATTTATTACCAATTGTTAGTAGTTAATCCGTTTTTATTATATAATAATTATAAAACGGATTAATTATTAACAATTAATAAAATTTGGTATATTATTATAAGATAATGTAGAATAAAAGGTTATTATTGTTGTTATTATTATTATTATTATTATTATTATTATTATTATTATTATTATTATTATTATTATTATTATTATTTTAACTATTGTAGATGCACATTGCAAACTACAAGGAATATTTATAACTATAGTTTCGTAATCACTTTTTAACATTGTATAATAATTTCATTATTTTCAGAAACGTAGTATTTTCTTAATAATAATTTCATAATTTTCGTCATTTTCATCATTTTCATCATTTTCTTCATATTTCATCATTTTCATAATTTTCGTCATATTTTCATCATATTTTCATTATCATAATTTTCGTCATATTTTCATCATATTTTCATCATCATAATTTTCGTCATTTTCATTATTTCGGGCATTTTCATAATCATTTTTATTTTTCGTCATCATTTTCTTCATATTATCTATATTCGTCATATCATCATTTTCTTCATATCATCTTATTCCTCATATCTTCATTTTTCTTCATATCATCATTTTCATCATATTCTTCTTATCATCATAATTAATTAACATTAAATAACATTACAAAAATTTTTATGCAAATGTTTAAAAAGTGATTACGAAAATTGTTTAATTTAAAAAAAAAAAAATATATACATATAAATAAATAAATAAATCAATTCTTACACTGAGATTCCTCATCGGAATCATCCTCAGAGAGGCCATTATCATTTTCTGCTACCACCTCCAAATTGAGGGTATTTTCTGCTACCACCTCCAAATTGAGGGTATTTTCTGCTACCACCTCCAAATTGAGGGTATTTTCTGCTACCTCCTCTAAACCGAGGGCAATTTCTGTAGGCTACTTAACCACGGGAGTGTACTTTCTGCTTGAATATATTCTCCATATATTCTCAATGGGTTTCAGATCTTGGGTATCGGCTGACCAATTTAGTACCTGAACCCCATTATCATAACGATGTACCATAGTGTGACATGTAGACCGGTGTTGTAACAAATACCAGTTGTTGTCAGGGAATGTTTTGTTGTTATATGGAAGAAGACAGTGGTCTAAAACCCGAATGTATGCCTGAGCATTCTTAGTTCCAGTGCAAACATATAGAAGCCCCAAAAACATCGGTTGAAACGATACCAAATCATCAACTTCTGAGGAAACCTACTTGTTTTCTGAATCTCTGATGATTTGGGAGACTTTCCACGCTTCAGACGAACATATTGTACACGACGTACATGTTTCATCCATGAAGATAATCTGCAACATAAGTCATATAATGACTTCATGATACAATATCATACAAAAAATACTTTTAATATGATTAAAAAATTTAAAAAAATTAAAAACTTTTATAGAACCTTTAAAAATTTAAAAATATTAGTAGGTAGTTAGTAGCCCGCGGCAGCACGACCATCCGGTAACTCCCAAGAGGGTTTGCTGCCATAATTTTATTTTTCTTAATAATTACGTAACTGTTGCCGTGGGCCACACTTATTTTTTATGGGATTTTCAAAAGAAAAAAGGTCCTATAGAAAAAAGCCAGAATTTCTCTGACTATAGTGAGGGGGTCTCAATGGAACCTGAAAATTTCAATCGAAAAAAGGTCCCATAGAAAAAAATCCAGCATTATTTTGATTATAGTGAGGGGGTCTCGATGGCACCTGAAAATTTTAATACAAAAAGGGGTCTTCAATAAAAAAACAAGGAATTTTCTGACTATAGAGAGGGGGTTGATCTTGGGATTTTCAATACAAAATCCGATTCTCGTTAAAAAATCATGGATTTTTCCAAGTAAATTAAGGTGTGTCTCCTTGGTCCTGGGATTTTCAATAACCAGCCATCCATATTACAAAGGATATTGTGTTTAATAGCATTAAACAGTCTAACTGACATAAAGGCCATAAGAAATTCTAAAGAAAGTGTAAAAGAAGTCAAACAATTCATTATTGGAAAAATCGTAGTCTAAGGAAATCCAACAGCATCCAAGAAAAAAGACCAATATATATTGTACAACCAAAAATAACTGTAAAAACGTTTCAACAAAGAAAACAGAAAGAGAGAGAACCAAAAAACTGGGATAAGAATTCAAATAAAAGCCAGAATAGACAATATAAAAATAACTAATATCGGGTACAAACCAATCGAACATATATGCATGAGAATGAAGAAAACGAGATGTAAATCAACGAGATTGAATGATAACCAGCAATACAGATGGAGACAATTCGAGGATGATTCAAATTACACAATATGTGCAAGATGTCAAGGAGTTGTAGTATGTAAATTAATCAGAACTAATAAGGGAAAAGATGAACTCAATAAAACGATAATATTAACAAGGTTGTTGATCAACTTTGCCAAGGAACCAAGGTTATGTTGAATTATCGTTGAAGTTTAAGTTCTTATTAATGCTATCAAATGCATTTCTAGAAATGTTATCAGCAATTACTGGAGTGCAAGTGGCATTCGCTCATTGCATTCTGACATTGGAATTCTTGAGGCAGCTATTTACAATTAGAACCCCAACATATTGATGAATGTTATCTGAGTTTGTATACCGACCACCTTGTTCTTGGATGTGAATAAGTTTTTCTGAAGGTAATATGATCGTTGATCTCAGAAGTAAACATCTTCTTGTCAGTGGTGTTTCAGTTTGATCGTGAAATTCTTCTGGTATAAAACCACAAATGTCTGTACATCATAATAAATGGGATGTTTCTACCACACATGCTCATAAGACAGCAGATCCATGGCAATTGTCTGATCCACGGAAATTAGTTGATCCTCAGGAATTGGTTGATCTTTGACATATTCTGTATGTGTTATTGCCAGGATCATCTTCTTCATTTTCATCTACATTACTCAGGTCACTGACATCAAATTCCGTGACAACGTCTACATCATATAGATTCTCCAAGGATCATGTTTTTGCTTCCCTTGGAAACATTTTTAAATGAAAAAATGCAGTATATATCATCATTACTGATATCTAATGACATATAATGCATACCCTACAGAAAAAAATATAAAAACCAGTTGCAGGTAAAATCTGGGATTTACTACTGCAAGTGCCCAATATTCCTCTAAAAAAACCGATATATTTTTATAATGTTCAAAAGAAATAAACATGTGGATATTGTTTGATGTAGTTCCAAATGACAAATGATGTAACATACTCAATGATAAAACATATTCTGCTAGTCAGATTGTCACCAAATATTAATAGCATAATGCAGCAGAAATATAACCTGTTCACTTTTTAAAAATCCGTAATTTCAACGGCAAATAATTGAAAGTTGATAAATGAATGTTTAGATTGTTGATAAATTACTAACATTTAATTCATATAAATTTTATTATCAAATTCACCGTATTATTTTCACAATTTATTTTTAATGTTGGGTTGCATAAAAGCAAAAGAATGATGAATGACAATATTGAATGACAATATTGAATCATATTATTCTCGAAACATTAATTGAAAACTCATGATTGGGGCGATTGCTACTGTGGAGATCGGGTCGTTCTCCTCCTTCCTTTGGTCGTGTCAGTTTGTGTATGTTATGCGAAAACTGTAAAAGATGATAAAATGTAGTAAATTTAATTCATTATTCTCACTTAAACAAATAAATAAAGAAACGTTATTGAATTCCTGCAAATCGTTTGTAATAGACATTGTGCTTCCTCACCAACAGAATAACTCCACAAAAACACAAAAATTAAAAGACAAAATAAAACGAACGCAACGCAGAATTGAAATATTTCTGTTAATTAAATATTTATTTGCAAATCTAATTTTTCCGCATTTAATAAAATAAGGAAATTGAATGAGATTTTCATATATAAGATGAAATATTTCCAAATTCTTTCATTCGTATTTAACAATTATGCAGAACATGAAAGGAAATCAACTGAACAATAAAACAACAAAAAGAACTGGTAATCCCAACAATGGACCCCAACAAAACCAGAGCCAGCCACAGCTCAATCTCAACTCCACAATGCAGAAAGCAAATAAAATTATTTACACAAGAGATGAAATCATGAGTTTCATCAAGTTCAATGACATCCATAGATCGTTGACATTGAGAATAGAAAACGCATCAAGTTTCATCGTATCCCAACCGATCGAGTTGTCATTAGTGCTGATTGATCAAAAAGTGCCGAATTTATCAACAAATGAAAAGGAGAGCAACATAAAATGGCAATTGGGATCAAGAATTGAGAAGATTAAACATCATGAAGACGGTTATTTACCTCCTCAGTTGAGGAAAAATGATTGTGAAGATGATTTATCAACGATGGAGAAAAACATTAACAATATCCTCAATAAATTGAGCCCAGATAATTTCAAAGAAACCATTCGGGAAATCAGGAAGTTGAATATTACAAATATTTCTCAATTGCAATTATTAGTCAATCAAATTTTCAACAAAGCCATCGAAGTGAAATGCTTTAGTAAACTTTATTCACAAATATCATGCCAACTGACAGATTTGGGATTTGGACAGTCGACATTCAAATCATTGATGTTAGACAAGTGCAAATCAATGTTCACCAAGGATTTCAAAACTCAGGCTGCCGAACAAAAGCAATATTGGGATGAGAAAATCAAGAAAGAAACGAATGAAAGAATGAAAATCATTTATCAAGAAAATGTAGAGGAGAAATTATTGCAAGTGAAAGACAAATATCTAGGAAACATAACATTTATTTCTGAATTGTATTTACAACATTTCATTCAAGTGAAAGTGATTTGGTGTTGCATCACGGATTTAATGAGGAAGAAAACTGATGAAATCTCAGTTGAAGCTCTCTGTATAATGCTAGAAATCACTGGCAAGCTCTTGCAGTCAAACATTTCTTCTCAATTAGATCTGCTCATTGATCAAATTGAACATCATTTATCCACATCAAAAGATCTCAATACAAAGACGAAATTCAGATTGAAGGATGTAGTTGAAATGAGAAATAGAAATTGGGAAATGAGACCGAATCAACAGTTGAAACATGGTACTCCAAAAACATTGAAAGAGCTTGAAGGGAAAAATCAAACTGATGAAGTTCTGTCAAAATCAAAACCATCAACTGCAGTAGTCAACCATTTCACCAGAAATGTAACTAACAACCCCTCTAAATTTTCAGTCCCATCTAAACCAATCACAAACCATTATCAAGCGCCAGTAAAAAATAATGAGATACAACAGCAACCCTTGATATCTGCCACCATCAGTGGAATGAACAATGATAATGAAACAGAAAAGAAACTATTTGACGATATCATGATAAACTCGGCAACGGTCGACCAATGGAAATTGATCAGGAAACCGGAAGAAGTTCTTGAGAAATGGCTTGATAGAATGTTGGAAAAGAATTCGGATTGCAGAATGAAACTGGGAGATTATTTGAGTAAATTAGTTGAATGTGGAATTGTCGAGAGAAAGCTGTTCATTGAGCAATTCCATTATTTGATTGAAGCTGCTGATGATTTGATTGCAGATATACCAAGATTGTGGGATTTCCTATGTGAATTCCTCGAACGGTTTATCAATTATAATGACAGTTTGAATGGCGAGCTATTCAATGAATTGTTCACACCCGTCAAATCGGATCCAAACGCAGTGAAATGTCTATCAAGTCTCCAATTGAAATCAAGGCACAATGATAAAACTGTGAGCATTGCTGAGGATGAGACCGGATCAGAGTTCATCAATGTCCAATCAAAGAAAACGAAGAAAATTCCACAAACTCAACAGAAAGCGTTAATTGGTAAAACATTCAACAGATTCGAAAGATTGGCTTTCTAATAGGGAATTGAATGAAATATCCAGCAATGATTACTCAACCCTTCCGCTGAGGATTTGTGAATATTGAGAATATTGAATGACCTTCAGATGTTATTTCTTTGAATCTTATGATTAAAATATATTTTTGAAGATATTCATTTTATGTTGATCTATAATATATTGGGAAAACATCTTTATTTCCGCAGAATTGCTGTCATTTTCATCTAATTGGGCGTCTTAATAAAATATGTATTTATGCAATAAACAATGATGATATAATCGTCTGGATAATATAAAGGGCCGTCCATAAAGTACGTCACGCTCCAGGGGGTGTAAGAAAATGTGAAGGTTTGTGACATGGGGAGGAGGGAAGTTCGGGCCATTATGTGGCGTCACAAATTAATTTTTTTAAATTTTATTTCTAATTATTTTTATTTTTTTAGTAGAATTTTTAAGCTTTAAAAATAATTTTCAAAACTTTTGTGAAACATTTGAATTAGTTTTATGTCAAAATAGCATGAAATGCGTATCTAATAAATGTGTTGTTCACGATTCCTTTCGCTAGGAGTGCTTGTATGCTGTGGAAGTATTATTATTTCTATATTGTCCGCTGCATAATAATATCACTGAGCGAAAAATTCGGAATTATAATTTTACATATTATAGGGACACACATCACTATCGGAGAGATTAGAAATAGTATCCTAGGGTTTAGAGGGTTAGCTAAATGGTTATGTTTATTTCAGGTCGGCCGGATTTTTATGAATAAATAAAAAACAATTTCATGACCAATCACCCGTTTAAGTCATCCAGGTGGTTAGTAAAATTTATGAAATATTATAATTCAAAAATAATAGTTTTGTTTTGTTTGGTCTGTATTTATATTCATTTTGAATTCAGAATTTGTTAAACATAGAAATTTTAATTTTTAATTTTAATATAAATTATTTAAAACGAGGGTTAAAATTTAAAAAATTTAATTTATTTTTGATTAAATTTTAATTGGGTGTTAATTAAAAAAGTTTTCCTTCGAAAGAGTGACGTACTTTAGGGGAGGCAGCGAGATTTGGACCTCTAAATCCAATAAAAATAAAAACCAAAACAACCAATCAAAAATCTCTAAAATACTCGAGATTAGAACATGAATTTTAATATCAAAAAAACAAAGATTATTATAAAAATGTTCTACTCAAACATTCCTTTTACTATATATTTCGATAGTTTTGGTTAAATTAGTTTCAAAAATATTAAAAACAGGACAGATTAAGAGAAAATATTTAGCTGGAAAATAATTAGAAAACTTTTGAAGTGAAACAAGAAGAATCGAATTAGATTAAGAGGAATTCAAAAAATGAACATAACTATTTTCCGTAGTCTATCAAACGGTGTGAGTTGTTTAATTTTATATGTGGAAAAATAATAGTTACAATTTCTTCACAAATCATAATAATAAATAACAATTAATAAATGAAGTATATTAACGTGTCATTTGTATTATTAAAACAATAAAGACATAAATAATGAACATTAATTATTGAACATCACTCTCCTCCTCTTCATTTTGTTTGCATCTTTTCAGCCATTCAATTCTTCTTGATTTGATTGAGTTTGGAAATTGTAATTCAACTTCTCTTGGTAATAAGAATTTTAAAATTTTGTCCCTCATATTGAATTCCCTCCTTCTTTCGTCTATGTGGTTCCAAACAAACTAA
>CAUHTR010002381.1:35000-59500 GCA_959609185.1 Schmidtea polychroa
GCCCTCTAATAGAAAATTATCGGAAAAAACTTCGGCGTTATTGGAGAAAAAATTATCTCGGATTTCGCCATCTTTCTCAAATTGTATGAGAACAGTGAACTGTATTTTAACCGGCCCCATTCCTTTTATTTCGGCTATTAACTTTTCTATAATTTTCGATGTTAACGATATTTGAACTAAGTCGTTTTTCTCAACGTCAAACTTAGATTTTTTCTAGCCCCCTTAAAATCTATTTCTATTTCTGGTTCGTCATCTATATCGACTGAACCATGTATTGACCCACCTATTTGCTTATTAATTTGGATATTTATTTCATCACCACCATTAACTTTAATAACTTTAGATGGTATACAAGAATCTTGAATAACAGCAGGCCGTTTATTATTGACATTTTTATTTACATTTTTATTTAGATTATTATTTACATTTTTAATTATATGTTCTGCGCTAATCGCATCATTATTTACAGTTTTATTTACATTTTTATGTTCTGCGCTAATCGCATCATTATTTACATTTTTATTTACATTTTTATTTACATTTTTATGTTCTGCGCTAATCGCATCCTTATTTACATTTTTATTTACAGTTTTATTTACATTTTTATATTCTGCGCTAATCGCATCATTATTTACAGTTTTATTTAAATTTTTATGTTCTGCGCTAATCGCATCATTATTTACATTTTTATTTGCATTTTTATTTATCCGTTTAAAGAGAGTAAGTTTCTTTATAAAAAACTGATTAAGATGGTTACTATGGGTTTTGTAAAAATCAGTATATTTTATATGTTGGGAAGTCTGGCATGATGGACATAAATAGTATTTGAGTCCATAGAATTTATGGCCATAATATTTTTTCATTGTCTTATGACAAGATTTTGAATGTCCAGAAGCCTGGCAGTATCGTGGATATAATTTACCTAATAATGATAAATCCTTAAATATTATTTGAATATTTTTCTAAATATTTATTACCAATTGTTAGTAGTTAATCCGTTTTTATTATATAATAATTATAAAACGGATTAATTATTAACAATTAATAAAATTTGGTATATTATTATAAGATAATGTAGAATAAAAGGTTATTATTGTTGTTATTATTATTATTATTATTATTATTATTATATTATTATTATTATTATTATTATTATTATTATTATTATTATTATTATTATTATTATTATTATTATTATTATTATTATTATTATTATTATTATTATTATTATTATTGTTATTATTATTATTATTATTATTATTATCATCATCATTATTATTATTATTAGAGATATATGTAGCTGCATGCTCACTGCAGACTACATTAAATGATGTAAAATATTATTATTATTATTATTATTATTATTATTATTATTATTATTATTATTATTATTATTATTATTTTAACTATTGTAGATGCACATTGCAAACTACAAGGAATATTTATAACTATAGTTTCGTAATCACTTTTTAACATTGTATAATAATTTCATTATTTTTCAGAAACGTAGTATTTTCTTAATAATAATTTCATAATTTTCGTCATTTTCATCATTTTCATCATTTTCTTCATATTTTCATCATTTTCATAATTTTCGTCATATTTTCATCATATTTTCATTATCATAATTTTCGTCATATTTTCATCATATTTTCATCATCATAATTTTCGTCATTTTCATTAATCATTTTTATTTTCGTCATCATTTTCTTCATATTATCTTATTCGTCATATCATCATTTTCTTCATATCATCTTATTCCTCATATCTTCATTTTTCTTCATATCATCATTTTTCATCATATTCTTCTTATCATCATAATTAATTAACATTAAATAACATTACAAAAATTTTTATGCAAATGTTTAAAAAGTGATTACGAAAATTGTTTAATTTAAAAAAAAAAAATATACATATAAATAAATAAATAAATCAATTCTTACACTGAGATTCCTCATCGGAATCATCCTCAGAGAGGCCATTATCATTTTCTGCTACCACCTCCAAATTGAGGGTATTTTCTGCTACCACCTCCAAATTGAGGGTATTTTCTGCTACCTCCTCTAAACCGAGGGCAATTTCTGTAGGCTACTTAACCACGGGAGTGTACTTTCTGCTTGAATATATTCTCCATATATTCTCAATGGGTTTCAGATCTTGGGTATCGGCTGACCAATTTAGTACCTGAACCCCATTATCATAACGATGTACCATAGTGTGACATGTAGACCGGTGTTGTAACAAATACCAGTTGTTGTCAGGGAATGTTTTGTTGTTATATGGAAGAAGACAGTGGTCTAAAACCCGAATGTATGCCTGAGCATTCTTAGTTCCAGTGCAAACATATAGAAGCCCCAAAAACATCGGTTGAAAACGATACCAAATCATCAACTTCTGAGGAAACCTACTTGTTTTCTGAATCTCTGATGATTTGGGAGACTTTCCACGCTTCAGACGAACATATTGTACACGACGTACATGTTTCATCCATGAAGATAATCTGCAACATAAGTCATATAATAACTTCATGATACAATATCATACAAAAAATACTTTTAATATGATTAAAAAATTTAAAAAAATTAAAAACTTTTATAGAACCTTTAAAAATTTAAAAATATTAGTAGGTAGTTAGTAGCCCGCGGCAGCACGACCATCCGGTAACTCCCAAGAGGGTTTGCTGCCATAATTTTATTTTTCTTAATAATTACGTAACTGTTGCCGTGGGCCACACTTATTTTTATGGGATTTTCAAAAGAAAAAAGGTCCTATAGAAAAAAGCCAGAATTTCTCTGTCTATAGTGAGGGGGTCTCAATGGAACCTGAAATTTCAATAGAAAAAGGTCCCATAGAAAAAAAGCCAGCATTATTTTGATTATAGTGAGGGGGTCTCGATGGCACCTGAAAATTTTAATACAAAAAGGGGTCTTCAATAAAAAAACAAGGAATTTTCTGACTATAGAGAGGGGGTTGATCTTGGGATTTTCAATACAAAATCCGATTCTCGTTAAAAAATCATGGATTTTTCCAAGTAAATTAAGGTGTGTCTCCTTGGTCCTGGGATTTTCAATAACCAGCCATCCATATTACAAAGGATATTGTGTTTAATAGCATTAAACAGTCTAACTGACATAAAGGCCATAAGAAATTCTAAAGAAAGTGTAAAAGAAGTCAAACAATTCATTATTGGAAAAATCGTAGTCTAAGGAAATCCAACAGCATCCAAGAAAAAAGACCAATATATATTGTACAACCAAAAATAACTGTAAAAACGTTTCAACAAAGAAAACAGAAAGAGAGAGAACCAAAAAACTGGATAAGAATTCAAATAAAAGCCAGAATAGACAATATAAAAATAACTAATATCGGGTACAAACCAATCGAACATATATGCATGAGAATGAAGAAAACGAGATGTAAATCAACGAGATTGAATGATAACCAGCAATACAGATGGAGACAATTCGAGGATGATTCAAATTACACAATATGTGCAAGATGTCAAGGAGTTGTAGTATGTAAATTAATCAGAACTAATAAGGGAAAAGATGAACTCAATAAAACGATAATATTAACAAGGTTGTTGATCAACTTTGCCAAGGAACCAAGGTTATGTTGAATTATCGTTGAAGTTTAAGTTCTTATTAATGCTATCAAATGCATTTCTAGAAATGTTATCAGCAATTACTGGAGTGCAAGTGGCATTCGCTCATTGCATTCTGACATTGGAATTCTTGAGGCAGCTATTTACAATTAGAACCCCAACATATTGATGAATGTTATCTGAGTTTGTATACCGACCACCTTGTTCTTGGATGTTGAATAAGTTTTTCTGAAAGGTAATATGATCGTTGATCTCAGAAGTAAACATCTTCTTGTCAGTGGTGTTTCAGTTTGATCGTGAAATTCTTCTGGTATAAAACCACAAATGTCTGTACATCATAATAAATGGGATGTTTCTACCACACATGCTCATAAGACAGCAGATCCATGGCAATTGTCTGATCCACGGAAATTAGTTGATCCTCAGGAATTGGTTGATCTTTGACATATTCTGTATGTGTTATTGCCAGGATCATCTTCTTCATTTTCATCTACATTACTCAGGTCACTGACATCAAATTCCGTGACAACGTCTACATCATATAGATTCTCCAAGGATCATGTTTTTGCTTCCCTTGGAAACATTTTTAAATGAAAAATGCAGTATATATCATCATTACTGATATCTAATGACATATAATGCATACCCTACAGAAAAAAATATAAAAAACCAGTTGCAGGTAAAATCTGGGATTTACTACTGCAAGTGCCCAATATTCCTCTAAAAAAACCGATATATTTTTATAATGTTCAAAAGAAATAAACATGTGGATATTGTTTGATGTAGTTCCAAATGACAAATGATGTAACATACTCAATGATAAAACATATTCTGCTAGTCAGATTGTCACCAAATATTAATAGCATAATGCAGCAGAAATATAACCTGTTCACTTTTTAAAAATCCGTAATTTCAACGGCAAATAATTGAAAGTTGATAAATGAATGTTTAGATTGTTGATAAATTACTAACATTTAATTCATATAAATTCTATTATCAAATTCACCGTATTATTTTCACAATTTATTTTTAATGTTGGGTTGCATAAAAGCAAAAGAATGATGAATGACAATATTGAATGACAATATTGAATCATATTATTCTCGAAACATTAATTGAAAACTCATGATTGGGGCGATTGCTACTGTGGAGATCGGGTCGTGGTCCTCCTTCCTTTGGTCGTGTCAGTTTGTGTATGTTATGCGAAAACTGTAAAAGATGATAAAATGTAGTAAATTTAATTCATTATTCTCACTTAAACAAATAAATAAAGAAACGTTATTGAATTCCTGCAAATCGTTTGTAATAGACATTGTGCTTCCTCACCAACAGAATAACTCCACAAAACACAAAAATTAAAAGACAAAATAAAACGAACGCAACGCAGAATTGAAATATTTCTGTTAATTAAATATTTATTTGCAAATCTAATTTTTCCGCATTTAATAAAATAAGGAAATTGAATGAGATTTTCATATATAAGATGAAATATTTCCAAATTCTTTCATTCGTATTTAACAATTATGCAGAACATGAAAGGAAACCAACTGAACAATAAAACAACAAAAAGAACTGGTAATCCCAACAATGGACCCCAACAAAACCAGAGCCAGCCACAGCTCAATCTCAACTCCACAATGCAGAAAGCAAATAAAATTATTTACACAAGAGATGAAATCATGAGTTTCATCAAGTTCAATGACATCCATAGATCGTTGACATTGAGAATAGAAAACGCATCAAGTTTCATCGTATCCCAACCGATCGAGTTGTCATTAGTGCTGATTGATCAAAAAGTGCCGAATTTATCAACAAATGAAAAGGAGAGCAACATAAAATGGCAATTGGGATCAAGAATTGAGAAGATTAAACATCACGAAGACGGTTATTTACCTCCTCAGTTGAGGAAAAATGATTGTGAAGATGATTTATCAACGATGGAGAAAAACATTAACAATATCCTCAATAAATTGAGCCCAGATAATTTCAAAGAAACCATTCGGGAAATCAGGAAGTTGAATATTACAAATATTTCTCAATTGCAATTATTAGTCAATCAAATTTTCAACAAAGCCATCGAAGTGAAATGCTTTAGTAAACTTTATTCACAAATATCATGCCAACTGACAGATTTGGGATTTGGACAGTCGACATTCAAATCATTGATGTTAGACAAGTGCAAATCAATGTTCACCAAGGATTTCAAAACTCAGGCTGCCGAACAAAAGCAATATTGGGATGAGAAAATCAAGAAAGAAACGAATGAAAGAATGAAAATCATTTATCAAGAAAATGTAGAGGAGAAATTATTGCAAGTGAAAGACAAATATCTAGGAAACATAACATTTATTTCTGAATTGTATTTACAACATTTCATTCAAGTGAAAGTGATTTGGTGTTGCATCACGGATTTAATGAGGAAGAAAACTGATGAAATCTCAGTTGAAGCTCTCTGTATAATGCTAGAAATCACTGGCAAGCTCTTGCAGTCAAACATTTCTTCTCAATTAGATCTGCTCATTGATCAAATTGAACATCATTTATCCACATCAAAAGATCTCAATACAAAGACGAAATTCAGATTGAAGGATGTAGTTGAAATGAGAAATAGAAATTGGGAAATGAGACCGAATCAACAGTTGAAACATGGAGCTCCAAAAACATTGAAAGAGCTTGAAGGGAAAAATCAAACTGATGAAGTTCTGTCAAAATCAAAACCATCAACTGCAGTAGTCAACCATTTCACCAGAAATGTAACTAACAACCCCTCTAAATTTTCAGTCCCATCTAAACCAATCACAAACCATTATCAAGCGCCAGTAAAAAATAATGAGATACAACAGCAACCCTTGATATCTGCCACCATCAGTGGAATGAACAATGATAATGAAACAGAAAAGAAACTATTTGACGATATCATGATAAACTCGGCAACGGTCGACCAATGGAAATTGATCAGGAAACCGAAGAAGTTCTTGAGAAATGGCTTGATAGAATGTTGGAAAAGAATTCGGATTGCAGAATGAAACTGGGAGATTATTTGAGTAAATTAGTTGAATGTGGAATTGTCGAGAGAAAGCTGTTCATTGAGCAATTCCATTATTTGATTGAAGCTGCTGATGATTTGATTGCAGATATACCAAGATTATGGGATTTCCTATGTGAATTCCTCGAACGGTTTATCAATTATAATGACAGTTTGAATGGCGAGCTATTCAATGAATTGTTCACACCCGTCAAATCGGATCCAAACGCAGTGAAATGTCTATCAAGTCTCCAATTGAAATCAAGGCACAATGATAAAACTGTGAGCATTGCTGAGGATGAGACCGGATCAGAGTTCATCAATGTCCAATCAAAGAAAACGAAGAAAATTCCACAAACTCAACAGAAAGCGTTAATTGGTAAAACATTCAACAGATTCGAAAGATTGGCTTTCTAATAGGGAATTGAATGAAATATCCAGCAATGATTACTCAACCCTTCCGCTGAGGATTTGTGAATGTTAATTCTTCCCTAGAATATTGAATGACCTTCAGATGTTATTTCTTTGAATTTTGTAAATAAAATTAACTTTTTAATATCTTTCGTGTTATAGTTATGTATAACGTTATCTCTATTTTTTATTTGCTAGATAGTAAAAAAACACATTGCGCCAAAATTAGCCAATTAAAGAAATGTATTTTATTATTACAAAAAATTAAAACTATTACTTAACTCCTTTTCTGTTTATCCCGAGTTCTTTAAAACTGAAAGTTCTTTAAAACTGAATGCTCTGCTATTTTGCATGACAAGTAAAGTACTAACGATGAGGAAGTAATTTTGAAGGAAACTTAATTAAAATATCAGCCGTATCAAGATTGTTACAATAAAAATCACCAATTATTCTAAATAAAAAATAATAAAACAGCATTAATTAATACAGAATATAAAAGCGTTTGGGTGAGGAAAATAAGGATATAGCATGTTAGTATTATAGGGGAGTTGTTGTAGTTATAGGAATAGATTTCTCTGAAGATATGAATGAATACCTTCTATAACATTTGTCGGAAGAAGATTAATATCATTAAAGAAATTCTATGTAAATTTTAATTCATCTTTTGAATTTTTATTACACATTTATTTATTGGTTAAAATTCATTTGTTTGATTCAACTTATGAAAAGTTGTTTTTATCGGTGAAAATTCCTTGTGCGTTTTTATTGAAAATTAACTGTTAGTCTTTTTAGTGAGAAAAAATTCTTTGAGTTCTTTAGTGGGGAATTTATTTTTGTGATTACTTATTGGATAAAGTTCTTATGATTTTTTATTGAATGAAATATATATAATAATATAATAACCGTCATTAATTTGTTTGTTTTTTTGTATGATTAATAATATAATATTTAACAGGGGTGGCCAACCTTTTCTTCCATAAGAGCCAAAATCCATAAACTTAAATTATGGAGAGCAACAACTTGGCAAACATAAAAAGACAACAAAATTTATTTTTACATAAATGTTTTTTAACCAATCATTCATTTCAAAATTTATTTATTATTCACTATCAAATGTTTCTTTTTTGCGATTGCTTTTTGGCTGCAAATTTCTTAAAATCTGGCTTATAATTTGTTAATGCAATGGGAAGAAGTTCGGATAAGTGTTCATTTTTTAGCTGCGAGCGATGTTTTGGCTTAATATTGTTGAGGTTCTCAAATCTCAACTGGATGTTTCCTATATAAATAAGAAAACAAACACTGATTCAATATATTTATTTCACTATCACAATTACAAATTTAAAATACAAAGTTAACAATCACCTCAATTCTTCTTAGAAGCTTTTATATTTTGTGTGGTTTGACTGAGAAATCAGTCTACTTATATACCAAAATATTTTTGAAAATTGTTGTTTGTCAATGCTTGCTATTGTGGGGTGATTTCTTGTTCTTGAAAGTACAATTCAATAATTTGCAAAGGTTAGTTCAAATAAAAGCTAATCGATTATTGTATATTAATTTTTTTATATATTAATACCTAATAAATTATAGTGTGTTAAAATATTTTTGTATGGAATTATAGTAGCTGAGATTTTATTTTTTACAGAAGCAGTAGCATTTTATCAGCTCTTGTATTGTCTTGAATTGCCTTTTTATCTGTCCATTTGTTTGGTGATGGTATGGACTCGAAAAAACATAACTTAATATCAAGTTTCTTAGTGAATTCTCTCATCATTCCTGATTCAAACGCCTTCTTACAATCAACTCTTATCTCCTTTGGGCACTCAAATCTTAAAATCCATTTTCTAAAATCGTTTTCTTTATTGTTTCCTCGTCTTGTCTTGTTATAGCTGTCAAGACTTGATACTTACTATACTGGTCTATTATACCCAATATATACTTCTTACGTCCTTTTGTTTCTTGCATTGGTCCACATATATTCACGAATATAATTTCGAACATTTCGGTTGATTCTAATTTTTTTACTGGTTCCTTCGTTGTAATTTTTATAGCCTTGGTTTTTTGACAAGTCTCACAACTTCGAATAGTTTCCTGAATCTGACTCTACAGGCTTTTCCCAATATATCTATCTTTCATATAATCAGCTATCCTCTCGACTCCCGCATGACACAATAGTCTATGTATTTCCTTTATGGTTTCTTGTATCTCGTTTACAGGTATCATCGCTTTCTTTCGTAATTATTCTTCTAAATTTATTTGCTGATTGGTGCTTCTACCTTCTTTTCTGATCGAGTCTAGTAATCTAGTTTTTATCTTTTCTTTCTTAGCTTCTTCGTGAGCCATTTGACATTGAACACACGTTTCACATTTAGTTCTGGACACCATGTCTGCATTTTGGTGATTAACACCCTTTCTATATTCAACGATTATATCCAAACTGATCAAATAATTGATTCAGGTTTGGAATTGTGAAGTAATTGGTTTCTTGGTTGTCATCATAAACGTGATCGCATTGTGGTATGTCTTAGTGAGAATCTCCTTCCGTAGAGATAGTGCTTAAAATGAATACAAAAAATAGTATACCGCCAATAGTGCCTCTTTTGTAATGCAATATCCTTTTTCATGGCTCGTCATCGAGTGTGATCCATACGCAATTACTCTCTCCTTTCCATCTTTATCTCTTTGTGAAAGCACTGCTCCAATGGTATCAAAGTTGGCATCAGTATCTAAAATGAACTTCTTTCTGAGATCCGAAAAGCATAAGATCGGTGCCGTTGTGAGTGCTAACTTCAATCCCTGGAATACGTTATTCGTTCCTTCAGTCCATTCCAATTTTATGTTACTCGGACCGCTACATAATTGTTCTAATATCCTTGCTTTCTTTGCATACTCACTGATGAATCTTCTATAATAATTACAAATGCCTAGAAAGCTTCGAAGTTTCTTTACGCAACTTGGTTTCCCAAAGTTTTGTATAGCCTGAATCTTAGAAGGATCGGTTTTTACTCCTTCTTTACTGATTATGTGTCCTAAGAATCTGATTTCTTTCTGTATGATTTGACACTTTTCTGGGTTAATCTTTAGTCCTGCTTCTTCGATCGCTTTTATTAATTCATTGTATAATGTTTTTCTCTACTATTCGAATAAATCAGAATGTCATCCAAATACATCATTAGTAGGGTATTGTGTGGACCCGGGAACAAAGACATATGACGTCATCGATGACGTCACAAAGACATATTTTTTTTTTTAATTTTTTTTTTTTTTTTAATTTTTTTTTTAAATTTTAAAATTTTTTTTTAAAATTTTTAAATTTTTAAAAATATATTACGTTGCGGTATTTTAAAAAATATATTACGTTGCGGTATTTAAAAATTTATATTACGTTGCGGTATTTTAAAATTTATTATATTTTAATTATTAAATATATTACGTTGCGGTATTTTAAAAAACTTATTTTGACAAAATAAAATTATTATTACACACAATATAGTCTATCCGACAAAATATTCTGTTCCCCCTATGGTCACACACAATGTATAAAAATATTATTAATGTCCACACATGCAACAAGTTAGTGTTCTCATCGATATATTATTAATCTATATACTCCGAGTCTATCCGACAAAATATTTTCTCCCCCTATGGGTAATGCTCACAAGGGTACTGGTCACGCTCAACAACTCGCAAGGGTATTATTAAACAATGTAACACATATTATTATTATTATTATTATTATTATTATTATTATTATTATTATTATTATTATTATTATTATTATTATTATTATTATTATTATTATTATTATTATTATTATTATTATGGGTACTACTCACAAAGATCACAAATGTACTGCTAAAAATATTAACAAAGAAATTATACTTTAAATATACACTAAAATTTATTAACACACTGGGTAAAGGTCATAAAGGTAACTAACAAAACATATTATTATTACACACACAATGTATAAAAATTGTTCACAAAGTTACTGTTAAAAAATATTCAAGACAATATGACTAATACATTTATTCAATAATTTAAACACATCATCAAAAATAATCATGTCCAAAATAATTATCATCTGCTGGATCATGGAAATCATCTGTATCATCTGCTGAGATAGCTTCCGTTGAATCTATAAATATATCGGTGTCACTGCCCCTATAATGGCCATATGCCAAACTTTTATTTTTATCCACCCAATTTCGCTTATCATCTCTACATGTCAAGGCTCTTTTATTATTTTTAATACTAAAAAGTTGGTGATTTTTTGACGTTATTCTAAACTGAGGGACTGTGTATATTTTATCATTTAAATAACAATCTAGATACGACTGATGTGTTAGTCCAGTATCTTTCATACTTATCCCCTTAGCCTTCATACTTTCCTCATCACCCATCAAACTGTAACATTTAGGTCTCAAGAACACCCAATCTTTATATAATAACCCTTTATTCTCGTCTTTGAATTTACCAATGACAGAATCAAGGTTCCTACTATATAAAGGATGATTTGGATCATAATTCGAAGTATCTAATAATTGATCTCTAATCATCGCAGGTAAAGAATGTCAAGACTACAATGTTTAATTTCCAAGAAGAAGGAATCTGTGTCTCCAGCAACGATATTAATTTCGCAGTTGAATTCGTCGCGATATTTTTGCAACTCTTCATACTGCAGCTGGTACATCCTGAGTTTGGATAAATCAAGTACGGTTTGACCAATGTAACTAGGTCTATTCAAACACACTATGTCCTTCCTCAATAAAACCGAAATCAAGTCATCATCGATTTTCGTGGATTTACGAAAAGTCGGTTTCGAACAGAATGTTAATAATCTCTGTGAAGAATTACACAGACGTAAATTAATACGTTTTTTAAGATTTTCAACAGTCTTGCCGTAAAGACTGTTGTTTAATAATTTATAAAAATTTTTATCGAGTTTATTTGTCGACGCTGCTCGTAACGCCGTATTTGTGTTAATATAATTTTTGAAAATTTTATCTTGTTTAAATTTAATTGCTCTATATGTTTTTGATATTTTAACACCTAATTTAATAAATATTTGTAGAAGCCTCCAATGAAGAACGTAGTTCCTCTTGGGGCTGTGTGTAAGCAACAGCTTCTCTATTTTCGAACCCGGTACACACATCTTTTCAGCGGCAACGGGAAGATCGTCCAGTTTGTCGTGAATTGACGTCGGTATTTCTAAATCCACTTCTATGGTATAACCATAATCAAGCAGATCTAAATCTACCGTTGTGCATTCAACAATTATATTATTTAATAAATTATCATCAGTAACCCATTCAAAGTCACTGCAAGGTAATGGTTGACTTAAAGCCCAACCGTATAAATTATTTATATCTATGTAAAGCAAAGCGGTATCCGGGTCTGTTTTTACATAATGTTTATTTACAAAAGTTAGTCCGCCACGGATACCGCCCTCGAAAAAGTTATACATCTCCATATCGGTGAGGAGCTCAATTGGAGAGTTTAAAGTTAATAAGGCTGAATTCCAAGACATACCTGGAATCCCTAAGAAATTTAATGGCTCTAGTCGGTTATGAGCAATGGACTTAGCTCTAAATTGTTGGAAAAAATCGGCTAAAAGGAAAACATCAAGTTTTAAATAAACCATCATGTAATCGAAAAGTGAAGTACATGAAGTTTCAACCCAAATTCGCTGAGCTGTCTCATATTCAGCGGGAGTCACATCTTTCCAAATAGGTGGTAACTGACGAGTGTTATGCAAAACCTCTAATGAAGTTGCGGCATCATAAGGAAAAATTCCCTTTGCAGTTATTATTGTACCCTGAAATTCTTATTCGGTCAAGGGTAAAGATGATAAAGTTTTGACAGCATTATTTAAAGACTCGCTGACAAATTGATAAGAGTCTATAAATTTAACAGTTAATGAGTCAATCCTAGCAAAAAGACTAAGGAATTTCTCGCTGGTTAAAGGAATACAACTAATATTCCATGAATGATATTTTGAAAGGCCATATTTCAAGATATGATGCAGATCATAACCCTTTAAATTATGAAATACTACAGGAAGGGTATGTCTAATTTGCCTCGACAGATTACAAGTTGTACAAGCGGCACCAAGATATAGACCGGTAAAATGATCATGGTCCCTAACTGGACTAACTAAAGGCTTATTGCACAAATAACATGATGTGCTGTTTTCAAACATTAATTGTTGCTCATCTGTAATTATCATTTTCTTTTGATAATTTTTATAATAATAAGGAGTTACAATATATTTCCCTATCATTTCAATTTCAGTAAGAAATTGATCGACACAATCTAAACCGGTGAACGATTTATAAATTTTTACGCCCGTGAAATTATTAATAAAAAGCATACCTGCAGAAATAGGTAGATGACGTTGAAAGTAGCGAGTGTCTTTAGGTAAGATAGCCTCAAAGTCAGCGTAAATAACAAAGGGAGGAGTAACTGTTTTACTCCAATCAGTAAATTCTAAATATTTATTTTTAGGCAATGTGTACAAGGTAGTACCAAGCTGATTTTTATCGCAAAGACCCTTATGTCTATTAAAAGCGTCATCATTTCTAAAACCGTTTAAACATCTAGGGCACCACTGACTACAAATCCTAACAGGAGTGATTGAACTATTCCTACAATTAAGAAATCTATTTAGGTCTGTGATTCCAAGATAATGATAATTATCATTCTTTTCGATTAATAATAAATTGATAGGTATGGCTCCTACTATCTTACTCCTGTATATTATATCAATAAAGGGATGTTTCATAACTGCATCTTCATCGGAAATGTCAATCAAAGCCTTTTCGTTATAAGTAAGAACATTAATACTATAACCCGGATTTTGTTGTTCAAATTTACTTATATTTGATAGTTTCATCGGCATATCATTAGGATCAAATTTAATTTCAGAAAGATTGTAGGAATTAGGGCGATTTCTATATTGCCTATTTATACTATCATATTTAATAATTGACAAGAAACTATACAAAAGCAGAAGTGGTCATTATTAACTACATTAACGAGACAGCTTAAGTTTCTTAAAGATTTTGGGGTTTCAATAAAACTTCTACCACTTAACCGACTTATTTCAGCAAATTTAGTCAGAACAAAGCTTATGTATTCTATTTTATTGATAGTCCAATTACTACCTTTCTCATTAATTTTAATTATTTTTTCATTTAAACGAGCAATACCTTCGTCAATGAATGTATCGCTCCAAACTCGGGCGGAATTCGAGATTACAAAAGATTGTAACTCATCATCTTTTATAAATTCCACCTTTAGACAAAATTGAATTTTACATGATTTTAATTTATTTACATATAAATTTAATTTATTTATTAAAATGTCTGGTACAGAGACCGTTTTTAAATCTAAAGACGAAACGTCCATTTTTAATATAATATGATTATTATTTAAATCACTGGTGACATCTACGACACCATAACCTATTTGATTAAAATTATTATTATTATTACCATTATTATAATAAATATTACTACTACTACTATTATTATCAATTTCATCATCACTTATGTTGATTATTTCATCATCATCACTTATGTTGATTATTTCAATAACTTTAGATTTTTTACTTGGTATTGAATTGATTTTTTCATTATTTTTTCTTTTATTCATATTAATTAGATTATTTATTTGATCATTTAATTTATTTACTTGATCTTTTAGTTTAGTTATTTTGTTTATATCATTATTATTGGTGTTGTTGATATTATTATTGATATTATTATTGTTGTTGATATTATTATCATTATTGTTGATATTATTATTGTTGTTGATATTATTATTATTGTTGTTGATATAATTATTATTGTTGTTGTTGTTGATATTATTATTATTGTTGTTGATATAATTATTATTGTTGTTGTTGTTGATATTATTATTATTATTATTCTTAACAAACGATTCATATAAGCTATAGAAAAGAGACTTCTTAGAAGGTTTAAATTGTTGGAGATGGAGTCTATGCTTATTATAAAATTCCTTATACGTTATAACTTCAATAACCTCACATTTAGGGCATAGGATGTAGGTGACACCGTTATATTTATGACTATAATATCTTTCCATTATATCATCACAGTCATTATGATATTGACTATTACAAAAGTTTTGGTATTTCAAACCTATGAAAATATTTTTATTATAAAATGTTTAAAAAATATTAAGATAATAATCATTTTTAAAGTTTAAGATATTTTTCGTAAGATATTATTCAAAATTGTCTTTTAAATAGTATCTTATAAAAAATATTATAAAATATATAATTTAATTCGTTTTCATAAATAGTTTTTATTTTCATAAATAATATATAAAAGTTATTAATTATAATGTTCAAAATCATCATAAATAAATAAGTAAATCTTCTTTTCATGAATAAATCTTCTTTTCATACATCTTCCTTTCAAAATCATCATAAATAAATAAGTAAATCTTCTTTTAAAATATCTTCTTTTCATAAATCTTCCTTTCATAAATCTTCCTTTCAAAATCATCATAAATAAATAAGTAAATCTTCTTTTCATACATCTTCCTTTCAAAATCATCATAAATAAATAAGTAAATCTTCTTTTAAAATATCTTCTTTTCATACATCTTCCTTTCAAAATCATCATAAATAAATAAGTAAATCTTCTTTTAAAATATCTTCTTTTCATAAATCTTCCTTTCAAAATCATCATAAATAAATCTTCTTTTAAAATATCTTCTTTTCATAAGTTTCTACTTTTAATTATTATTATTATTATTATTATTATTATTATTATTATTATTATTATTATTATTATTATTATTATTATTATTATTATTATTATTATTATTATTATTAATATTGTTTAAAAACTTAAAAACTTATAACAATAAATAAATACTTACATTTTCGTCCTTTCGAAAGAAATTTTCCAGAATCAGCACCAGCAGAAGTATTTATTACATTTCCATCTAAAAGCATAATAAAAATAATAATGATAATAAGAGTAAACTATTACCATTGTATTCTATTCATGTCTACAGCTTGTCCGTCGATATTCATTTTAATTTGTTGATTAGTACCTAATAATCATATTAAAAATAATAAAATAATAAAATAATAAATTTACCATTAATTCCTCCAACGATCTTTCCGTCAACTCTTTGAATATTGTTGTTGTTGTTCATGTTGTTAAATTTTTTTAAAAGTGATGAAAAATGAAAGTGTAGACTATATAAGAGAGATATTACAGGTTTTATTAACCGACCAATGAAATAGAGATAGGTTAGGAAAAGACACTACATGTTTGTTTATACAAACCATGACGAAATAATGACCTTTACATGTCTTTATTACTCAGTGCTTTGTTACTTTGCACTGTGCATGCACTGAACATGTAATAGTATGACATAATATTTTTAAACATAAATAATAATATTTAACAAATAATAATAATATTTAACAAATAATAATATTTAACAAATAATATTTAACAAATAATATTTAACAAATAATTAAAATAGTCAACAAATAAAAATCATACAGTATACATTTATTAACCATCAAATTTTTTATACAACAACCATGCCAAACAGTGTTGACCACATGTTTGAGTCAATGGATTTTGAAACATAGTTTTATTATATACAATAGGTTTCCCGATTGTTTGAAGTTTTGATATCAACAAAGCAGGATAATAGAAACCCATAGGATCGAATACGAATATATTACTAGGTTTCACATATATAGCTATCCAATGTTCTCCACCAAGATGAGACGAATGAGTATTGACGATTATGGCTTGATTATTGCTCAAATAAGGAATTTTATCGAGAGGGAAAACTCCTACAAATTCATTTCCTAATATTTGTTTTCCAATTCGATTAACCTGAACAAAACTACTTTAATAAAATTAAACAGTATCAAAAAACTTACTCCATGACAACTTTTTTGTGTTTCTGTATACATTTATACTAGCACAGTTCTATTTGCAGTAATTTGAACTTCATTTTCAAATACTCCATATATTATAACATGTACCGGTTCAGTGATAGCTTTTGCAAACTTAATATCCAGTCGTAAATTCCCGTTTTGTGGTAGTTGACTCTGATTTAAATCAAAATCAGGGGCTAAAACAAATGTGAAAAATGGATATTTGCTTTTAAATTCTTCTAGAGTAATTCCGCAATTCAAGTTTTTATCTAAGTAACCCAGATTTCTAACAATACTCTGCATATATGTCGCACAGTAATTATCGCTTTCGAAATCTTGAGTATATGTTTCTCTATAATCAGTATTTTTCGACAAAGTCAATGAAGTAACACCAAAATATTTGAAAATTGAGCTGGAAGCAGTATATGATCCATTATATTGCGTTTCACTTTGAAATGTTACCAAAATAAAATTAGGCATTCTTCTGTCACCAAATATTTGTTCTTTATAGAATGATGAAGCACCTTTAGCAATAGCAAATTGTACAATTTCCTTTGTTTTTAAAGGATAAATTGCATGTTTTGAATTAAGACCCAATTGATGACCAGCTAATACTGACGGGTCTACTCGAACTCTTCTCACCAATAATTTTGCATCAACTAATTGGCATATTGGTGCACCAGTTGCACTAGTAAGAGATAATGCAGAATCGGACCTTTTCAATCTAATGTGTACATTAACTCCTGGTAGCAAATATTTCGGTTGATCCATAAAATCGAGTTGTAATGATGAGCACATAGTGAATGATTTTGAGCCTTTAACCCACTTTTTTCTTTCATCATCTGTTGCAGCATAACCCATAGGTGTAAGACAGGTATTTTTAGTATCAGAATTGTAATTTAAAATAGTTTCTATCAAAGCCTTGTGAATGAATGTATTATTTCCGCCCTCAATCTTGATATTATTAAATCCCAACACTGCATCTTTAAACAGAGTATGAAACATGAAATTGTTCGGTATTACATCTGCATTGGCATCCAAAACTTTTCTATCTTTATCTACAACCTTGATCTGAACAGTCAATAAAGTATCATTCAAATCTAAATATTCAGTTTGCGAACCATTAATATAAAACTCGATATCATTTCTACTATCAGTAATTGAATTCATAGGAAAAACTTCCTCAAAGGCCCCAAATTCGATTACCGCTTGAGGCGATGGTCTATCAAATATACATAATTCGGATTTACCACAAATCATTTTGCAAATATAGTTCCATGTCCTTTCATTCGTTTGTTTATACGCGATATTCCATGTCCTTTACGTTTTGGAGCTGGGGCTGGGGATGGAGGCGTATCTTTTGAAACATACCAGCAACTCCAGGTAGAACCTTCCCTAACTCAGCTAAAGCATTTGTTTTTAGAGATGGTAATATTTTCTGTTCATTCATAATAACATCTTTTGCAGTTTTCATACCAAAACTACCGATACGTTTAAGAATAGGAAGTGCAAATCTCCCTATTGTTTTTAACCAACCTGATCCGTACTGTTTACCAATAAAATATGGTAATTCACCGCCAGATTGGCTATCACTATACATACTAATAATATCGGAATTAGCCATTTACTTTACGAAAATGTAGTGTCAAATGAGTTTTTGAGTCTTATTGGGAAGTTTATAAGTTTTCCACTATCGTCACGAATATTTATTTCTATATTGTTTATACATGAGCTTGCTATTGGTAAATACATGGGATTATCTATATTTATATTGACAACTTCGTCATGTTCATATTTTCCAATCCATACCGATTTCAAAAGAGGAACACTGGAATCACCAACAATTATAGGCTCAATAATATTAGTATATATGAACATTTGTTGATGATGTTCAAGTATTCTTGGTTTACGTATACCAGCCGATTTTTCCCGATATTGCTGCTTCTCTAATCCAAGTGTATTTGTCAAATTTTTATCAAATGTAACTTCGCAAATATCATCATTCAAACTGAAGGTAAACATCAAATCTTTCACAATGTCCAAACTTTTAAATATGTGTGAACAATTGTACTTTAAATATTTAAGTAACACATCAAGTTTATCAATATATAATTCGTCAGCAAAGGTGAATGATTCTTCAACTTCATTATTATACGACACTGATATTTTGATTTCTTCTCTCATTACACTGTTTGCTTCAAATAGATTAAAGCGTAATAAATATTCTGTTTCCATAATTTCATTTTTCAACTTATTGCAGCCCATTCGTCTGGCATCTTCAATATATTCGAATGTTATTGTAAATGGCTTAAAATCACAACTGATATTTAATCCATCCTTGTAAAACATAGAGCAATGCGGATCTAATATTTGATTCGGAATATGATATGTTTTATCATAATTACTGATAATAAAGATACCACTACATGTTTTCATAGCATTCCTTTTGAAATCAATCTTACATTGACTATAAAATGGGAATGTATTGTACACGAATGTAAAATCTTGCAGTGCAACTTCCCAGTCACCATTTAAAGAAATCGGATTCTGGAGATTGACCATGAATTTACTGGCTTGATTATCTGGATGAATAAGCGGGCAACTATTGCTTGGTAAAATAGTATAAAAATTCACTTTACTAGATCCTTTTCTGATATCCATGATGGGTTTTGATAACCATGCCATTTGACATAGAATTGTTTATCCTTGCCGACCTTTTTAGTTTTCAATATCTTTTGAATTCTAAATACTTTTGGGGGAGGAATGACTTGTAATTCCTGCTCATAAAACTTTCCTTGTACAATATTATTATCATTGTCTTTGATGACATACATTACAGGATTCTGACTAGTATTTATTTTTGAAATTACAAAGACTTCATCACTCCAATTTGTATCAAAATTTTTAATAAATGGTGATGCACTAATTTTACTAATTCTAACATGGTCACCGACTTTATATTTAGGTTTTGCAATTTTTACAGATTTCTTAGAATAGATTGTTTTTTGATGTAATATCAACCGGTCTCAATCCATTAAGTCCTCGATGTGATGAATGATTATAACTTTTTATTATTTTCGGTAAAACATTTACCCATTTTTTATTACCTTGATGCACGAACAATTTCTTTAATCTATCTCTCAATGTTCGATTAAATCTTTCAACATGGGCAGCTTTGTATTGAGAATGTACCGAGTAGTGATTTATTTTCAGTTTATCGAGGATTTGCTTGACTTACTGTTGTAGAATTCTTTACCTAAAATAATAATAATAATAATAATAATAATAATAATAATAATAATAATAATAATAATAATAATAATAATAATAATAATAATAATAATAATAATAATTAATAATACCTAAATCTGTTTGCAAGTTATTAGGATGTCCATCTTTAAATAAAATATTAATTGCCTTGGACATTTCATCTGCAGATTTTGCCTTGACGGGTATTGCTCGGGCAAACCGACTGAATACATCAATACATGTTAAAATATATTTATACCCATTGTTAATTTTCGAATAGGGTATCATCTCCATCAAATCCATTTGCCATAAATCGTTTATTCCATATGTTTTATATACTCTTGTTGGGAATCGTTTCTGCATTGGTTTGTTCAAACTGTACGCAAGCTGGTCTGATAACCACTTCTGGGTTTCCTTTTTCGAATTCGGAACTCTTTTGTTTAATTTTGCCACTCCACCGAAACCGGCTTCGTCTTCGGGGTTCGTCCAAATCTTCTCCATTACAACAAGAAGATTTAATATTAAATTTAATGTCTGGTAATGAAGGATTAGCACTCATTGTTTATGATCGACTTCCTATTATTCCACCTAATAATGATATTGCTAAAGGTATCAATGCACCGATAAATCCCCCTTGTTGTTTATATATAATTTTTCTCATTTGTTGACGATTTTTATTATTTACTAATGATAGCAAAGGTTTCCTATGTTTACTCAATAATTGCTTTTTAGATTTACTGATTTTAATCTTGCCTTTGACTACTTTAAGTATAATATCGAGTAAATCATCGACAACATAATTTGGAAAAGATTGCAAAATACTGTTTCTTTTCATACTGGGTGCTTTTAACAATGTATTGAAAAACGGGAAACTTCGATAATTTTTAACAACTTTTACTTTCTTAGTGGTTTTACTTTTAGGTTTAGGTTTAGGATTTTTCGAAATGAGATTCATTGCAGGAAAATTTTCTGTAATAAGTTCTTTAGATGGAGTATAACTAGTTGTTGGTGGAACTTTTCGTTGTTTTTACTCGATATCCTTGTTTTTGAAAACATGATTTATGTGTTTTCAAATTTGTTTTGAACTTTGTTTATAAACCATGGCACCTTTTGGGTTGAAAATATCTGTTTTTACCCGTATATCATCAGGACATTGTTGTGTGAAATCGAGAAATATATACCCATGAGGTATTTTCGTAGCATCTTGAAATGCATTGATAAGAAAATTACGGTTATTAGGGTATGCTTGTCGTCCAAGAAAATCAATGACAGTTGCATCTCTAGGATTCTTGAAAATAACTAAATATTGTACATTTAAATTACGTGTTCGATGTGCACCACCTTGATGAAATAGATTTTGTGTTATGAAAATAACTGTTACACCAACATGTCTGCTGATTTTTGTGAATAAATTATTAAAATCCTTTTCTTTATTAGCTTCTTGATACAAATCATCGATAATGATGACATCATCTTTCTTCAAACGACTTGACCAGTTTTTATCAAAACCCTTTACTATTTTCATGTTTTTCAATTGACAGAAACTTGATTGTGTCAATCCATGTTCTTCATCGGCGCCCCTATGCCAATAAATATTGTTGAATTTTGTTTTGAACAAATTAGATTTTAGTAATTTACAACAAATAATGTTTTTCCACTACCACTCGGACCAACGATTTGGTATACTGCATCATTTCGTAATTCCATTTTTTTTTTTTAAATTTAAACTACATAATTATTGTTTATATTGATAATTTAAATGAACTCCATTTTAAAATAACTATATATAACAGAGTTTTTTATAATTATTTCATTAAAATGCTTTCAAATATAAATTACAGAGCAAAAGCTGATGTATCAAAAATGGTATTTCCAATGGGGAAACCACAACAACTTATCAATAGAAATAAAAAATATCCCATAATATATTTCAAAACTGGTAAATGTAGAATTATGGGGTGTAAGGAAATAATCAAAGCTAGTGAATATAATGTTTATGATTTAGAAATACAATCGATAACCGTAACTTCCGATATAGGTTTTTCTTGTAATTTAAATAATTTGGCTAAATTAATACCATGCTTTTACGAACCAGAATTATTTCCAGCTTTGAGATATATAAAATATAACCCTATGTGTGTAAATATATTCGCTAGCGGTAAGATAGTAATTCTTGGAATAAAAAATATTGATTACAAATGTATAGTTGATAATATCATATCTGAAATTAAATCAATAATTGAAGGAAAAGAATTTTTAGATTTTTTATTATCACTTAATTAATTATTTATCATTGCAAATTCAATGCAATTAAAATGCATGATTCTGATTGGTCGAAATCTAATTGGCTGATGATTATTTATAACAAAATGTTTTCGGTTTAGTTGTCATTTATTCAACAAAAATGTACAACATACAAAGTTCCGCAATCACCTCAATGAAAGAGCATGCAAATTATGGTAATTTCAAATTTTTATTATTACATTAATATATATATTTTTTACAGATCAGTATCAATCAATTATCCTGCAAAGATTATGCTTCTATTATCCAGAATTAAATGAAATTCTACAAGATAGAGATCCAGCTATCATTCCGGATTTGGTATACAACCAAACACGAATCTGGATATTCGATATAATAAACACCTTTCTATGGGATATCAAGATAGGAAGGGGGATGAAAGAAATGAAACCAGAGGCTCCTTGCATTTTCGGATGTAGCTGTTGCAATTTCCGTTATCAACAATATGTTGAATGGTGTTTGGTGAAGACTCTGAGAAATCACCACTCGAGTCAGATTGTATCAAAATAAATTTTTATGTTGATTTGTTTTGTTTTTGTAAATCGAAATAATAGAAATAGAAATAATAATAATAATATAAGTAATAATAGTAATATTAGAAATAATAATAATAAAAAAAAAAAAAACAATATTTATAATAAAAACATTAATGCAACATTAATGCAAATGACATGCAATTTAAACAAAGACATGCAGCAATCTGATTGGTTGATAAACTTTTGTCATAGGTATAAAAACCCTGTACCATTTCATTTTAATCATTATTTACGATGACAAAGAAAATTTCAAGCACTGAAAAACCAAAAGTTGTTCCAGAACTTGTACAACCTGTTCAAATGTTCCACAACTATAAAATGTATTTTTTAAAAGAAGAAATCAATATGAAATTGGCGTCACCGATCAAGCTAATTCCAACTAAATTTCAATTCTTATCCGGCACGCTTTCAATGATAGATATTAAATCTATTGATGAGGTTTTCAAACGGTTGAATACGAATCTATCTTGTAATCAACATGCCTGGTTCAACAACAGATATGCAAGATTTTATGATTCCTTTGATGAAATCGGTTTCAAAGAAAACGAAAATTGGTATATAACAATTGCAATCCAAGGATATAAAGTTGATAATAATGATGTGTATTCCCCAATTTGGAAAATTATGTCTGCTAGACTTTCACAACTATTTTAATGTTATATTTAATAAATGTATTAGTCATATTTGTTTTTTTCTCTTTATTAATTGCAACATTAATGCAAATGACATGCAAATTTAACAAATAAAATCTATAAACAAACTTATAATATAGTTTTAAAGTGTTATTAATGACTACAGAAAAAGGTTAACATGATTAATTAAATACCGAATTATTTATTATTTAGAATTATTAATCAACTTTTTGTTAGCAAAATTATCAGAAATATCTGGTGTAAAAATTGAGGATATATTATCTGGTACAAATGCATTAAATATCGGCTGGGTAGTTGAGAGTGAAACTGATGAAGAAAACACTCAAGATGATGAGGAAAGTATTCAAGAAATTGATGAACCTATGGAGGAGTTTACAGATACTGAACCATGTGTATATAGCGATTGTATAGATCATGTTGTTGAAAATGTTATGAAATGTGGAGATGATGAATGTGAATGTGTTAATAAATTTTAGTGTATATTTAAAGTATAATTTCTTTGTTAATATTTTTAGCAGTACATTTGTGCCCTTTGTGAGTAGTACCCATAATAATAATAATAATAATAATACTAATAATAATAATAATGATAATAATGATAATAATAATAATAATAATAATAATAATAATAATAATAATAATAATACTAATAATAATAATAATAATAGTAATAATAATAATAATAATAATAATAATAATAATAATAATAATAATATGTGTTACATTGTTTAATAATACCCTTGCGAGTTGTTGAGCGTGACCAGTACCCTTGTGAGCA
>CAUHTR010002383.1:0-46685 GCA_959609185.1 Schmidtea polychroa
GCATTCCTGCTTATCTTTTAATTTTTTAATTTAATCTACTTTATGAAAGATTTTTGCGAAAGGTGTTTCGTCAAGGTAATTTTGTCAAAGTTCATTGTTAGATGCGAGATTTATTTTTATGCTAAAAGCATCAATAAAAAAGAACAGGAAAGATTGACAGCATGTATGATCGATGAGGATCTATTGGAGAAATATGCAAAAACACTTAAAAAACCAGAAAGATTTCAAACCAGGTTACGAATGACATTTGATTACGAAAGAGACGTAATAAAGGATATGGAAAGTTTATTGAATTATAAAAGAAGAGGCGAAGACATTGAAACATATTTAAAAAAAGTGGAGGACTTTATCGACAGGTTGTTTGAGAATAAAGAATTCACCAAAGAGAAAATAACAGCAAAGATGTTGATAGTATGAGCTGAGAATAAAGAAGTTGAGAAAGAAGTAATATTGCGGAAGATAAAAAGCACAGAGGAAATAAAGGAAACATTAATTCTGATGGATAAAGTGGACAAACAGAGAGATCAGATAAACGATATGAAAAATTATGAAAGAGTGGTCTATCAGGATCCAGTGAGAACAGTACAAGCAGAAAGATGAAAAGGAAGAAGGCAGACGACAAGAAGAACCAGAGTGATGGCTATGTCACAAAATAGGCCACATTAAAATAGACTGTCCAGTATGAGGTAAGATAGGGTGTTGGACGTGTCACAGATGCGGACATATAAGTAGGAATTGTCCAGATAAAAAAGCGCCAAGATGTTTTGGTTGTGGGAAATAAGGTTATCTCAAGAAAGCTGCAACAGAAATGGTCATAGATCTGAAGAATGTTATACAAAGTCGAGTTACAAGAAAATGATAGAGAAACAAAGACCGAAAGGAAACAGATACAGTTGGATTAATTGGAATTGAGGAAGAAAAAGAAAGAGAATCGTGCGTAGAGACAAATGAAGATATGCCGTACCCAAACACCAGGGTTCCACCAGTAGAGTTGGTTGGAGCTATATTCTAACAAAAAAGTGGATGGGATATCATCAAGGGGTAAAAAAGTGGGAGAATGTAGGAAAGGTAAGCGAGAAAGTATACAGGTTCCTAAGAATAGAAAAGTTTGAAGAGGAGGTGGAAAGAATTGGAACGATTGAAACAGGGCAGGTGATAGAAATTGTCTATAACAAGCTACAAGGAAGATCTAGTGTAACATTAATGACGAATGGGAAAATTTTCGACTGTTTATTAGACACCGGAGCACGAATATACGTAATGAGTGTAAACTGTTTTAACAAGTTACAAGGACAACAATTGATGAGAAGTGACGATTTGTTACGATGTGCAAACGAAAGTACGATAGAGACAATTGAAATAGCAAAGGTTCAAGTAACTATTGGAGATATTTCCGAGGAAGTTAGATTCATTGTGGCCGAGAAAGTGACCCCAGAAGTGATTTGAGGAGTAGAAAACCAAGAAGCATTTGGATATAGGCTGGCAAAAAAAGATATCAAATCTAGTGAAAAAGACAAGAACTATATTTGTAACATTGAAGCAAAATTCGACAGACAAATAAAGTATGAAGAACGATTGATGCGAGCGTTGGAACACCTAAAGATTAATGAGGATAGTAAATTAAAGGAAATAATAACGAACAGTGGAAACGTGTTTATGGTGGTCACACGCATTTGGTAAAACATAAGATAATTACAAGAGGTAAACCGATAAACATAAAACCATATCGTCAACCATTAAATTTGGAAACAAAAATGGAAGAAGCAACAAAATTTGTACGAAAACGGGATTATACGGAAATGCAACTCACGTTGAACATGCCGTTAATCTGCGTATGGAAAAAAGAGAAAGAAGATATTAGGCTCTACTTGGATTTCAGACAGCTGAATGCAGTAACAGAGAGGCAGGCATACTCAGTGCCAAATATAGACGAGATGTGGGATTTGTTAGGAGGGTCCGTTTATTTTAGCTCAATCGATCTTGGTTATCCATATTACCAAGTGGAGTTAGACGAAGAAGAGCAAGAGAAAACAGCATTCTCAACAAAGAAAGGGCAATACTGTTTCAATAGAATGCCGTTCAGAATTGCTGCAGCACCAGGTACGTTCCAGGAAATGATGACAAAAGTAAGAGGCAAAATAAATGGAGTAATGGTGTATTTGGATGACATTTTGATTTATTTGAGCAGTAAAGAAAAACATTATACAATATTCAGTGAAGTATTAAAAGTGATCGATGAAGCAGGACTAAAAATTAACCCAAAAAAGTGTCAAATAATACAGAAAGAAATTACATTCTTAGGACACATAACCAGCAAAGAAGATTCATCAGTGAGTATGCAAAGAAAGCAAGGATGTTAGAACAAATATGTAGCGGTCTGAGTAACAAAAAAACTAAAATATACTGAAGGAACGAATAACGTATTTGAGGGATTGAAGTTAGCACTCACAACGGCACCGATCCTGTGCTTTGCGGATCTGATAAAGGAGTTCATTTTAGATACTGGTGCCAGTTTTGATACCATTGGAGCAGTGCTTTCACAATGAGATAAAGTTGGAAAGGAGAGAGTAATTGCGTATGGATCACACTCGGTGACGAGCCACGAGAAAGGACATTGCATTACAAGGGAATAATGGTGGTATACTATTTTTGTATTCATTTTAAGCACAATCTCTACGGAAGAAGATTCACGCCAAGGACAGACCACAAGGCAATCACGTTTATGATGACAATCAAGAAGCTAATTACTTCACAATTCCAAACCTGGATCAATTATTTTAGCAGCTTGGATATAATCGTTGAATATAGAAAGGGTGTTAATCACAAAATGCAGACATGGCGTCCAGAACTAAATGTGAAACGTGTGTTCAATGTCAAATGGCCCACGAAGAAGCTAAAAAAGGAAAGATAAAAACTAGACTACTAAACTCGATAAGAGAAGAAGGTATAGAATCACCAATCAACAAATTAATTTGGAAGAAGAATTACGAAAGAAAACGATGATACCTGAAAACGAGATACAAGAAACCATAAATGAAATACATAGACTATTGTATCATGCTGGAGTCGAGTAGATAGCCGTTTATATGAAAGATAGATATATTGGGGAAAACCTTTGGACTCAGATTCAGGAAACTATTCGAAGTTGTGAGACTTGTCAAAAAACCAAGGCTATAACAATTACAAGGAAGGAACCAGTAAAAAACTAGAATCAACCGAAATGTTCGAAATTATATTCGTGGATATATGTGGACCCAATGCAAGAAACAAAAGGACGTAAGAAGTATATATTGGGTATAATAGACCAGCATAGTAAGTATCAAGTCCTGACAGCTATAACAAGACAAGACTAGGAAACAATAAAGAAAATGAATATAGAAAAATGGATTTTAAGATCTGGGTGCCCAAAGGAGATAAAAGTTGATTGTGGGAAGGTGTTTGAATCAGGAATGTTGAGAGAATTCACAAAGAAACTTGATATTAAGTTATGTTTTTCGAGTCCATGTCATCACCAAACAAATTGACAGATAGAAAGACAATTCAGGACAATATGAGAGCTGATAAATGGTACTTTACGGGACAGAAGGAAGACGAATTGGGCAGAGATATTACCAGAAGTCGAATTCACTTTAAATGCAACCAAACAAAAAACGACAGGTAAAAGCCCGGCAGAGATAGTTTTTGGAAAAAAGATTAGCAGGGAAAAATGGTACGGGTCCAAAGAAATACCGATAAAGGAAGAACTAGAAGAACAAACAAGGAGAAAATTCAATGTAGGAGAAGAAGTATTAGTAAAAGTAGAAACACGCCACAAAGGCCAGGACAGGTATGAAGGTCCGTACAAAGTGATAGAGAAAGAAAAACAAGTAAAGGAAGAACTAGAAGAACAAACTAGGAGGAAATTCAACGTAGGAGAAGATGTGTTAGTAAAATTAGAAACACGCAACAAAAGCCAGGACAGATATGAGGGACCATATAAAGTGATAAGGAACGCGGAAAATCTTAAAAATTTCTGAAGAAGGGGGATATGAGGAAATTGAAAGGTTCTTAAATTTTATTTTAGAAATTTTGTTAAATTTAAAAAATATTTTTATTGAAAAATCATAAAAATATTATATCGTCATTTTCACATTAATCCGTTGAGCATAGCTACGCAAATAACGCAGTGATTTAATAAATTATTTTTAATTCCATCAATCTATCAAACATTCTCAAGATGTGCATTAAATGTATAAAGTCTAAGAATACAAAATGTTAATAACCTAATAAAATTATAGTGAAATTAAGCCTAGATTAGACCCTAAAATTGGAGTAAAGCCTAACTTTGAAAATTTATCACATAAATATATAAAATTTAATTAGTCAAGCTTCATTAAACATCTTAATTAACTTCTTTTATCTTCATTTCAGGAGATAATTTTTTTTTTCAATAGAAAAGGTGGTCTACACTAAAAAGCATGGAATTATTTAGACTATAATGAAGGGGGTCTTCTTGGTTCTGAGAATTTCTATACAGAAAAGGGGGTTTACACTAAAAAATTCGAAAAAAAATATTTAAAAAAAAAATTTGTATAATCAACCCATAATCAACTCTTATCTCCTTTGGGCACCCAGATCTTAAAATCCATTTTTCTATAATCGTTTTCTTTATTGTTTCCAAGTCTTGTCTTGTTATAGCTGTCAAGACTTGATACTTACTATACTGGTTACATGATATTTCTTCACAGCCTTTATGAAGTGTGTATATTTTAATATTGTAGATGGTTTTATTCCATGTAAAAGGGTGTACGTTAACGTGAACTCAAATTTCACAAATGTCTGATTCATATAAAAAGAGCACATAACCAAACAAATAGCTAACAAATATTAATTGATGGCATAAAATAAATAGAAAAATTTATAAATGAAAATAAATGGGATAAAATTTATTAACATTTCATATAATTATTTTTCTAAGTTCATTGAAATAACTTTCATTAATTTTCATCCAATAGGAATAAAGTGCAATCGGTGCGTCAGCCAATTATACTATGACAATATGGACCGGAATGCCCACTGAACAAATATCATCAGCGATAATTTCTACATTTGACACCCCATAAATTGGAGTGTGAACCATTATTGCCTTTGATGGGTTTGAATTTACCATTTTCTTTATTAATTTACACGCTAAACTCCGCTTGATTCCGGTAGAATTTATCCTACATAATTTCTCCATATATAATTTCGGAAACAATTGCTCAGCAACAGCAACATCCAGCAATTTCACAAGGAATTTCTTATTGGTTTTGTTATAATATTCCAAATACTCAGTAAAATAATTATGGCTCATTATCCTATTCATGTTGTTTGCAATTAACATCTCATAGAATGGATGCTTTGCCTGACAGCCCAACACAAATTCACCATAACGATTTTCTTTATCAAATTCTATGTTTGTCCTCATCGTGTTGCTAACACTTGCAAAGCAGTCATGTTGCACTGCCAAAGCGCCGGTAAAAACATTCTGGATCGGTTTCTGGCAGATCGTATCCAGTGAAAGGCTAACCCCACCAAAAATGTACAAAACCATCGACTGGATCATAAATGCTCGCAAAGGATGATCTAGATTCGAGAACGCCATTTTCCATTTATCAATAACATTCTGAGGAAATTGGGTGATGAATACCCTATAAAAACTTGCGTCTGTCCATAAAACCAACATCAGATCTCTATTCAATTTTCCGCAAGTTTTGTACATTTCTGTATAAGCTTTCGGAATGTCTTCTTCATTCGAAACGTAATGGAGTATTTTCGGAATTCCATTGGAGAAATTGTTGGAAGTACTGAAATGTTTCAACGTATCAATACTCATGACCTTGCAGTCTCCTCGGTAGATTGTTGGAATGTAAGTAGTAGCATTGCCACGTTTAAGGTCCAGCAATATCATTGTTCCACTTTGAATGTCGTCTTCGACAGTTTTGAAATCCTTTTTCCAAATAAAAGTTATAATGAATACCAGAGCAAAGAATATTCCACAGAAAAATATACTTTTATTTCTCATTGTAATAAAATAGAATGTTATGAACTTTCTGAAGTTTATCAATAAACTTATCAATTAATTGTTAATGTTGCTAAGTGCAGGTCGATTTGGCAATTACACGCAAATACACACAGATACATACACAAATACATACACAAATACACACAGATACATACACAAATACATACACAAATACACATACATACATACACAAATACAAACATACATACACAAATACATACATACAGACATAGATTTGAAACGCAAAATTGAAGGGTTTCAATTTTCTATAATTTTATAACAATGATAAGTCAATGTAAGATGTGAATTATTATTATTATTATTATTATTATTATTATTATTATTATTATTATTATTATTATTATTATTATTATTATTATTATTATTATTATTATTATTATTATTATTATTATTATTATTATTATTATTATTATTATTATTATTATTATTATTATTATTATTATTATTATTATTATTATTATTATTATTATCATTATTATTATTATTATTATTATTATTATTATTATTATTATTATTATTATTATTATTATTATTATTATTATTATTATTATTATTATTATTATTATTATTATTATCTTAGGACACATAACCAGCAAAGAAGATTCATCAGTGAGTAGCGGTCCGAGTAACTAAAAAACTAAAATATTTTCATTAAATACATTATTTGCAGCAAAAGGCTTAAATTATCATTTTATTGTTTTAACCCTTTTACCGGTAGACCCGAGGACACTCGTCAAGCCGAAACCACCAGTAGACCCGAGTTAACTCGTTTTATATATTTGAAAGGGTACTGCAGCACCGTAGACCCGAGTATACTCAGCTAAACGTAAATACATCGTTCTAGGTTATTTAGAAACATCAAACCATAATAATGCTGGGGCGCTGCTCGGTTGACTTCGATAAAACTTTCCGATCCATGTCTAAAGGATGGTGGTCTCTTACACTAATATCTTCCGTATTTCTGTCAACCTCGAGCAGTACTCCAAATGATTTCTCTCACGACATAATACTTATGAATTGTTCCATGTTGGTACTGTATTATGTCGGCGAGACGTCAGAAAACAGGTGAGCCCCTGCCTTAGGATTACTCTTTCCTGAAGACTCGACTTCTTCTTCTCTGACGGCCGTCTTACGTCTTCCCTACTCCGCATTTCATCTCAACCCGTCATCCCTTTCTGAGCTAACTGTCGTTCGTTGCCCGAAAGTATCAAATTCCAAAAATTAATGTAATCAAGACAAATTCCTCGCGATACGATGAAAGAAAAACACAAAATAAAAACATTTATTGTTCGGATACTACATACTCCACCATTGACACAGCAAAGAAAACAAATATGACCGTACAAGGTTGATCCAATCAAAAGTTCAGGCTTATTCAGAGGTTATCCCACTCAAAGGTAGCATTTCTTCCTTCCTTGTCAGCTTCCGCGAATAAAGCTTCTAAATCGAAAAATTCGGAAGCGTTCTTTTCCCAAGTTGTGCCAGCAGCTGAGATGACTCGACACTGCATCCCAGTATTCGAAGTTGACGCGGGAGCAACGCTAATCTTCGCCTGCCCAGTGGGTGCGGCGCGCTTTTGTTCTTTTTCGATAGCTCGCTCCTTCTGCTTTTTCTTACGCTCCGCTCGAGATAGCTGTCGGCGCTTAGGCTTTGATGATGGATTGGTAGTACAGGGTACCTTGAATGTTGGGACAGCTTTGGACTTCACTCTGCTGGTGCCCGTGAAAACGACTTCATTGGAATTAGGCAAGATTTCTCCGAGGTTCGAGGTTTATTCGGGGTTTGATCGTGATGGATGGGAAAAACATTATCTTTGTCATTTTCTGAGTCATCGACGCCTGAAGGTACACCTTGTGTAGAGCTTCCGATTGCTCCTTGATGAGAAGCCGCTGTGATCTACTTTCGGCGATGAGACTATTGCGGCAATGTTCACTACGGAACAACTTCTTCTGTGTCTCTTTCATTTGCGTCGGGGTAAACCAAGTACCCTCCAGTTCGTCAATCTTTCGTTTGAGCGTCCCAATTTGGACTTGAAGACTCTTAATGGCCGCGTTCTTATCGGCACATGAGAAGCAAGGTTTGATTGAATGATTGGTATTTGAATTCGTAGTCATGAGCTATAAAGAAAAGAAAACATCATAATATCAACATCATAATATCTTGTGTATGTGCATTGTAGCCTATTCGACTTACATGTCGGTTGATCCATGTGTTCTCGCATCAATGCCGTCTCTCATTGGAATTATTGGAATTATTATCGGATAATGTCCCTAAAATCACAAAACCTGCTTAGGATCTATGACGACCGTGCTATCTTACGGGCGCACTAAGTAGTATGAAAAATTGCAGAGACAATGGTCCCAGGCGGTAAATATGATTACGATTTTGGTTAATTAATCAAATTTTGTCATAGTGTTTTTGATTAAATTTTTCTCGTCCTTTTCTCGAATTTTCGTAGTATAATAATTTGGAATAAAATCGGGTCAATTTAAGTTAAATAATAAGGTGGAAATACCAATGATAAAAAAATGAATAGAAATACAGATATTTAGTGATTTTTGAATGTTGACGTGGATTCAACTTGGCATGGCGTGCGCTTGTTTAATAGCTGAATACAGTTGTGTTTCGCTATGTCATTATCATTTCTGAAGGTATTTCCTGATCGAATGCTTCGATGGCAAAAACCTAAGTTTCGAATTATGAAGCGGTTCTAGATGTAATTACTCATGGTTGGATTTTGTCTCCAAAATGTGTGGTAAGAAAAAAAGGGTAAAGCAACGAAATCGCGCAAGAAAATTTCGAGTTGAAAACTAGTCATAATCCGTTAGGGAACTTTTAACGAAGATCGTACGTAGAGACATCAATCACTGTGCAGACATACCGTGGCACCTCATACCCCTCTCATTCCGATAAAATTTTCACTCCCGAACATCTCTTACTAATTATAGTCCTCATTCAAAAAATATCAACCACGACTGTATTAAGACCTTCAGTGACAGACCCGTGGAGAAGCCCCCGCATTCCGTCCCGAAATCAACTGCGTGACTGAAGATGACCCCATACCCACCGGCTGAGCACCCGAAGGCCCCTCGTACCATGATATGCGGCATTTCAGCTCCACGTTACTCAACAATATTATTAAGAATGTATAAAATGAAACACTATCAAAGTCAACTACTAAAACATTATGATAAGTAATTATTAAATTTATTATGTGAAAAGGGAAAAAGTAAAAATATGAATTATCAATTAAATTTTAATTCGTACTACAAAATTTACAACATCATAATTACCAATAAAATAAAATTTACCAATTCACAGGGCCGGATCTATGGGTGGAGCGAGGGAGCGACCGCACCAGGCGCCAGAATCACACTGAAAAAAAGGCGCCTTTTCGATCAAATTGAAGAATAATTATTCTCAACAAAACTATCATACTGACTGTTATTATAACACGTATTTCTACATAATAATCTATATTTTGATAAATTTGCATTTTTGAGCGCTTTTCCTCTATATATATATATATATATATATATATATATATATATATATATATATTATTACAATAATGTTAAATTTTTATTGAACAAAATTCAAATTTTTCACATTGCTTCGAAACTGTCTCTTTATTGGCGAAAAATCAAATTTAGACTTTAACAATATAGGCGCCTTTTCAAGAAGTTTGCTCCAGGCGCCAAAATAGTACCATCCGACACTGCCAATTCACAAATCTGAAATTTTCCAAAAATAATATTGGATCCCAAAAATGGCTTGAAGAATTGATTAAATAGCGAGTGATTCGTGGGCTGGCTGTTTGTGAGCTGTAATACCTATTGTAGTGTTAATTGAATAGTTACTGATTGTGGATTGTCCGAAATTAGATAGTTTTTTAACACTCAATAAATTATTCGTAATGCGCTTACCTAAATTAGATAGTTTTTTAACGCTGAAATTTTCGTTTCGGTGATGGGTTTATATAGTTACTTGTAAAATGCGCTGGCCAATCAGAATCGAGGCGCCGTTAATTTATTTGATTTAATTTAAATTTATATTTTTTATCGGTCTTTTCCAGTTTTCTTCACTTTTTCTTATAATTTTATTTAATTTCTAAATTTTTCCATTAACTACCTATTTTTGGTGTTGTTTTTCCAGTTTGGTCGGCTTTTATATCTTGATTTTTGTTTTCATTTTTTGTTCTATTTTTCTGTTTTTAATTTATTGTTGTACTTTTTATTTTTATTTTCTAATTTATTTTCTAATTTTTTGTGATATTTTTATTGTTTCTTATTGTTCCTTTTCTCATTTTTCTTATTTGCGCTATCTTATTTTGTTTTATTTCTCAGCTCAACAATAACCATGCACTCTACTACAACTCTAGCCCTGCTGAGGGCAAGAATGTATGGCAGGGCTAAGCAAAATAAAAAATTATACAAAAAACATTTCCCATGAAATCTCAGAAAACGTTTCAAACCTCAATGTAGCTGTATTACCCCATCGCTATAGGCTAAATCATCACAACAACTATTATTATGCTGTTCTAGTGTGTCAGATAAATAAAATTGAAGAAAATACAAAAAAATTCTTACAAAAGGTTGGAGCAAAAGACACAACAACTTGCAAAACAATTTTTCATCTTATTCAGGACATTGTTATCCACTACTCATTACTTTACAACAATACTAAAAACTGCTTTATTTGTTATTAATTAGTTAACTGTTTTTCGTTATTAGTTGTTCGTTATTGTTGATAAAGATGTTTGAAAAATAATTAAAAGATTAATTTTTTTATAGCCGCAAATAAAGTCGCCAATTAAGAGTCGATTTCAGAAAAAGAAGTTGACGGTAAAGGGGTTTATTAATAAATGCTGCTACCAAGAAATCATCACTTTATATTATTATTACTATTATTATAGTAGCATATAATGAGGACTCCAGGACACTTTCAAGGTTATCCAAATGTCCAGATCAAATATAGGTCAATCGAATCATTTTATTTATTATTATTATTATTATTATTTTTTTTTTAAATTTATTTAATTACTTCTATTTAATTTTTTTTTTTTTTAAATTTATTAATTAATTATTTTATTATGTTTTTTGTTTTAATTAATTACTTTAGTTAATTTTCAATTTATTAAATTTAATTAATTAATTATTTTTTAATATTTTATTTTAATTACTTACGTTATTAATTGATTTTTTTTTTTTAAATTTATTATTATTATTATTATTTTTTTTTTTTATATTGTTATTATTTACATTTACATTTAATATATTCTAACAAGAGTGTAAATTGTAACAATAATATTTCAATTTGAATAAAATTTAATTAGTAATTATCATAAAATAAAGCTGTGTTAATTTAAAATAAAATGGGCATTAATTTTTCAAAACAAAGCAAAGTTTTTCACGATAAATAATAATAATTATTACTTAAAACTAATTATCTAAATTAATTGGACAAATGAATTATTAAATGATAAAACATATTTTAATTAACGAAGTCAAATAATTCACAATATATATTTTATTATTCACATAAATTTAATTGTTAAAGTGCTTGTTTCGATTTGCATTCATTTCTAGACATAACAGTTGCAATATGCATTTGACGAATCTTATAGTGACCGTAGGCATAGCTCTCATTACAATTGTACCAATACCTTTTATCGTCCAAACATTGGAGAGCTCGTTTTTCTGTCATGAAAGTATACAACTGATGATTGACACTTCCTATTCTTTTTTAATAATAATAATAATAATAATAATAATAATAATAATAATAATAATAATAATAATAATAATAATAATAATAATAATAATACCTAAATCCGTTTGTAAATTATTAGGATGTCCATTTTTAAATAAAATATTAATAGCTTTGGACATTTCATCTGCAGATTTTGACTTGACTGGTATTGCTCGTGCAAACCTGCTGTATACATTAATACACGTTAAAATATATTTATACCCCTTGTTAATTTTTGGAATAGGGTATCATCTCCATCAAATCCATTTGCCACAAATCATTTATTCCATATGTTTTATACGCTCTTGTTGGAAATCTTTTCTGCATTGGTTTGTTCAACTGTACGCTAGTTGATTTGATAACCACTTCTGGGTTTCTTTTTTCGAATTCGGAACTCTTTTCTTTAATTTTGCCACTCCACCGAAACCGGCTTCGTCTTCTGGGTTCGTCCAAATCTTCTCCATTACAACAGGAAGATTTAAAATTCAAATTAAGATTTGGTAATGATTGACCCATTTGTTTATGATGATGATTTTAATAAACCTGCCCCTCCCAATAAAGATAATGCTATTGGTATCAAGGCTGCAATGAAGCCTCCTTGTTGTTTATATATGATTTTACGGCATACGTTTTTATTTTAGTATTTACTAATGATAATAATGGTTTCTTGTGTCTGTTCAAAATCTTTTTATTTGATGTACTTATACGGAATTTACCTTTAACAACTTTAATTAAAATAGCAAGTAAATCATCAATAACATAATTTGGAAAAGACTGTAAAATATTCATTCTTCTCATATTGGGAGCCTTAAGTAATGCAATGAAAAACGGAAAACTACGATGAGAATTACTCGCGGAATATGATTACTCGGTGGAATACGATTACTCGGCGGAATATTATCAATAAGCATTTTTTCGATGGTGTGAAACTAGTTTTTGGTGGAATCTTAACCACTTTTGCAGGTTTCCTTCTTGTAGGTGTGTTTTTGTCTTTACACGAGTTTTTAGTAACATGATTGATAATTTATTTGGTTTTATCTTTGTTTATATACTATAGCTCCTTCCTTGTTAAATATATCTGTTCTTACTCGTAATTCATCAGGACACTGTTGTGTAAAATCTAGAAAAATATATCCATGTGGGGATTTTGTTGCATCGACAAATGCATTCATTAAGAAATTTCGATTATTTGGATATGCTTGCCTTGCAAGAAAGTCAATCACTGTAGCATCTCTCGGATTTTTGAAAACAACTAAATATTGAACATTCAAATTACGAGTTCGGTGAGATCCACCTTGATGAAAAGATTTTGAGTGATAAAAATTACAGTGACACCTTTATGTCTACTAATTTTTGTAAACAAATTATTAAAATCCTTTTCTTTATTTGCTTCTTGATATAAATCATCAATAATAATCACATCACCCTGTCGTAATCTAGATGACCAGTTTTTATCGAACCCTTTTATGATTGTCATTTTGATTTTACAAACTGATCTTGTGTCATTCCGCTTTCATCATCAGCTCCCCTATGCCAATAAATTTTATTAAATTTTGACTTGAATAATTTTGATTGTAATAATTTACAAACAAACAATGTTTTCCCGCTACCACTCGGGCCAACGATTTGGTATACTGCATCATTTCTTAATTGCATTTTTTATTTTTAATTTTAAATATCTAGTTATTGTTTATATTAGATGATTTTAATGAACTCTTGCTAAAGTTGTATATAAAGAGTAAAATTTCATAAATGATTTAATTATGCTTGCAAATATAAATTATCGAGGAAATTTTGATGTTTCAAAAATGAGGTTCCCACCAGGAAAACCACAGCAAATTGTCGATAGAAGCGGGAAATATCCGATAATATTTTTCAAGACTGGCAAATGCAGAATTATGGGATGTAAGGAACCATTGGATATTAATAAATTTACAATATCGAATCAATAATATTAAAATTCAATCAATTACCGTTACTATGGATATGGGACATACTATCAATTTATACAAAATATCGAGAAAATGTGATTGTATGTTTGAACCGGAATTGTTTCCGGCATTAAGACTATTAAAATATAACCCTATATGTGTCAATGTGTTTTCAAGTGGAAAGGTTGTCATGCTTGGGTTGAGAAATTTAGACTATAGGGAATTTTTTAACAATGTTCGGAATGAGTTAAATTCATTGGTCGATTTCTAATTGGTTAATTTCTAATTGGTTAATAATAATATTAACTGTTTATTGTTTAGATGTCATTAATAATGTATACTAGCGCGGCAAAATCAATGTCTGAGATCGATAATTACGGTAAATTTTTAATTTATATATATTTTTTATATATTTTATAGATGAATATTCCAAAGTGATGTTAAATTGCCTCAAGTATTTCTATCCTCAATTGAATGAAATTCTGAAGGACAGGGATCCAGAGATTATACCAGATTTGGTATACAATGCAACAAGAATCTGGATGTTCGATATATTAAATCAATTCCAATGGGATATCAAGATCGACAGAATGCAGAAAGAAATGGAACCAGAATATCCATGTATCATTGGATGCAGTTGTTGTGCTGATCGTATCAGCGATATGTAGAATGGAATTTAGTAAAAACACTTAGAAGATATTACTATTCTAGGATTGTTGATTTAAATTAATAAATATTTTTTATGTATTTTGTTTTTTTTTTTTATATATTGATGACCAAAAATAATAATAATAATAATAATAATAATAATAATAATAATAATAATAATAATAATAATAATAATAATAATAATAATGATAATAATAATAATAATAATCATACATGTGCAACATTAATGCAATTTAAACAAAGACACATTAATGCAAACCATGTGCAACATTGATGCAATTTAAACAAAGACATGTGCAATACAAATGCAAAGCATGTGCAACATTGATGTAATTTAAACTTTAATCTGATTGGTTGTTCCATTTATTTTGAAGGTATAAAAACCCTGTACCATTTCATTTTAATCATAATTCACGATGGTCAAGAAAAGCACTGAAAAACCGAAAGATGAACTTGTTCAGCCTGTTCAAATGTTCCACAACTACAAAATGTATTTTTTAAAAGAAGAAATCAATATGAAATTGGTTGCACCGGTCAAGTTAATTCCAACTCAATTTCAATTCTTATCCGGCACGCTTTCAATGGTAGATGTTAAAACCATAGATGATGTTTTCAAACGGTTGAATTCAAATCTATCATGTAATCAAAATGCATGGTTCAACAACCGATATGCAAAATTTTATGATGCCTTTGATGAAATCAGTTTCAAAGAAAACGAAAATTGGTATATAACAATTGCAATCCAAGGATATAAAGTCGATAATAATGATGTGTATTCTCCAATTTGGAAAATTATGTCTGCTAGGCTTTCACAACTATTTTAATGTATTTAATAAATGTATATAATGTATTTTAATAAATGTATTTAATGTATTTAATCTTATTTATTTTATTAATATTAATGCAACAGTAATGCAAATTTAACAAAGACATTCTATAAACAAACTTACATTATAGTTTAAAAGTGTTAATAAAAATGACTACAGAAAAAGGTTAATTTTGATTAATAACTTACCGAATTATTTATTATTTAGAAATTGNATATATATTATTTAATTAATTATTTATAATTAATTTCTTATATATTTTTGCTCCAGTTTATATTACAGGGTTTTTCATCATATTTTGACATTTTGTCAATCAATTTTGACATTTTCTAATGAAAAACCAAAACATTAATAACGAAGACAGAAATCGCATTATACAAGCCTATATAAAAGGGCATAGTGCCTCGGATTTATCATCAATTTTGGGTTTTAAAAGAACCACTATTTATAGCATAATAAAAAAGTATAAAAACCATGAATCTATTGAAAAAAGCAAAGGGGAGGTCAGCGGAGAAAAAGCTTGTCAGAGCAAGATAAAGAAGCAATCAGAGGATGGATTGATGAAAATTGCGCGCTTACTTTAAAGCAAATAAAGTCGAAGATTGAGCTTGAGAGAGGTGTGGTAGTAAGTCAAAGCACGATTAATAGATGTATAGGTGGATTTGGTTATAGTATGAAGCGCATCAATATAATGCCGATAAAAAGGAACACGGTGGAAGTTATTGAACTTAGAGCCCAATATGCGAATCGTTTTATGGAATTATTGTCAACTATCGATGATTCTAAAATTTTTTTTATCGATGAAGTCGGATTCAATGTTTCTATAAGATCACGAAGAGGAAGATCTTTGAAAAATAAACGTGCTGTTCAAAATGTTTCTTCTATAAGAGCACGAAATATATCTGTTTGCTGTGCCATGAACAAAGAAGGGATTTTTAAATATTTTCCTCAGACTAAATCGTATAATACACAAAGTTTTCTTGAGTTTATACGCTTAATAATTGAAAAAATGTCATCTTTGAATATTTCAGGTGCAATTTTTATCATGGACAATGTTCCATTTCATAAAAATATTGCAATAAAAGAAGAAATTGAAATATCAGGACATAGAATCCTATTTTTGCCACCTTATTCTCCATTTCTTAACCCTATAGAGAACCTATTTTCAAAATGGAAACAATTTATACGTAGTTCGAGACCTGAAGGTGAAGATCAGTTATTCGAAAATATTGAGAATGGTTCTTCCCTTATTTCATCTGATGATTGTAAAAATTATTTTAGGCATATGTTAGGGTTTTTACCTTTTTGCATAAGAAATGAGCCGGTTATTGATGAATAAAAGTAGTATTTTTATTTACTTTCTCATTTTTTTTTAATTTTATTATTTTATTTATTAATTTATTTTTTAATTTAATTTTTAATTTAATTTTTAATTTAATTTTTAATTTTCTTCTAAAATTAACAAAATGTCAAAATTGATTGACAAAATGTCAAAATATGATGAAAAACCCTGTAATATAAACTGGAGCAAAAATATATAAGAAATTAATTATAAATAATTAATTAAATAATATATATATATATATATAATAATATATATATACATATATATTTAATCGATATATGTATTTTTATACAGAATTTGTAGAGCCTGTGTTAAACTCACAAATTGAAGAACAGATAGAGTTCTATACTAATCTGGGCCTCCTTAGTTTGTTGTTTATACTGCGAAACAAAGATGGTTAAAACAAAAAAACGTATTCTGTGGGATAAGTATGTTTTCAAATGTCAAAAAAAACTTTGTTTAAAATATAAAACTAGAAGTTTGAGAGTCAATAGGTTTCTTGATAAGTTTAATATATCCTTAAAGGATATAACAAAAAATGACTTTGAACGTTTTCACAAGAAATGAAAAATATAATTTGAACTATCTCTTAAAATATATTAATTTATACATGTTGTCTTTGAAATAAACTATTTTACACAATATATATATTAAATCAAATTTTAGAGACAAAAAATATATAATATCCTAAAAAGTTATAGTAAAATTAATCAATAATTTTACTTTATTTATAAATTAATGCTAGGCTGGTAGTCAACGTGTTAATTTAATTCTAGATAAGTAAATGGAATGAAAATTCAGAAAGACAATAGGAGAAAATGCCTAAAATTAATACAAGTTTTGGCCAATTCTCTGATCCCGTGAAAGTATTCGAGATTAAAAAAATATCTAAATTACAATTTGAACTTTCAGAGAACTTTTTCAAGTCTATTAAAAAAATAATTTAAAGAAAATTTACCAAACAATTTTTTTGTTCAACTAAACAAGATCTTCCCATTAGTTCTTTACCTAAAGCACATTTTTTTAAAGTATCTCTGTTTTCTGTTTCTCCCTTGCACTCGTAACATGAGAGATTACCATTCTCGATCGTGTCTAAATATTTATTAAAAATCATAAAAAATATGATTTATTCTACTTTGTCCGAATACAGAGGAGAAAAATATCACAAATATCCCAATCGTTTCCATTAATAAATAAATAAATGAAAAAATAAATTGGGATTTGCAATTTTTATTGGACCAGCTATCATGTGTAAATATTAATTCGAGCTTTCGCATAATTTCATTATCAATCGTTTCCTCAAATAAATTTCGTATTCGCACAATTTTTTTCCGTTTTGTTGACTTGAATTGTCAGTAGTGATAAATATTTGATGAAATTTTCAGTCGAAAAATGGTTTTCCTTTCTTCGGCAATAATACATTTGCAATATTCTAGCAAAAAAATACTAAATTAAATATTTCTCCCTTTTTAACAACAAATAATCAAAGAAACAAATATTATTGTTAGTGCTTTAGTATTTATTGTATATTGTTCGGGAAAGAAATTAATTAAATTAAATTAATTTAACAATTAAATAAATTAAAAATCTTTGAATTAATATTGGAAGTCCCATAACGTCAATTACTTAGATTTCAGTGTCGCACGGAGCCCATCAACAATTGACATAACAATTTAAACCATAGAAAAATATCAATAATTCCATGGGTAACCTTGTGTAACTGTTTTATTGCAACAATTTTGTTGACTCATTCAATTTATCGATGTTCACAGAATATCCCTTGAAATCTATTAGTCCTAGTGACTTCAACGGGGCCATGAGAGTCACAAGCGGGTTGATCGGGAGTTCGAACGGTTTGGAAATTAACAATTTGGCTGCGACTCAAGATTTTTGTTCTATTATGTTAGCGGTTTTTCAGGTTTATTCAAGTAGTTTTTAAAATACATTAGTAGTATGTTGTGAGCCCGTAATTCTAATGGGAGAATGCCGCCCACCTTCTCAAACATACCCTCTGGAAGTCGAGGTATACTGAAATTTTTAACCCTTAAAAATGGTTTTCTTTTATTGATTTCACAGAAATCTTCTCGATGAATTTTAAATATTTATAAGCTCATTCAATTCGCAACAAAGTCTTCTGTAATATGCCTTCATCTATTTGCTAGAAAAACTTAATAAAATGTTTTTCTTAATTTCTCAAATCTCTTCTCGATAGAACTCAACAAAACTCATTCGATTCGCAACAATCTCATATACAAACGTCTAACCATTTAATAGATTATTTTTTCTGTAACAAAGTTTTATAAATTTCACTCGTGAATTTTCTTGGCCGATTTTAAAGATATATAGCTCATTCAATTTGTATCAATTTCCTCTAATAAGTTATTCCAAAGGTTTACAGATTTCAAATAGTTATTGACAATTTGATTCTCAACAATCTACTGTCTTTAAAATTTAATTTATTCAGAATTTGGAAGATGCTAATCGATACACTGATAACCCTGTAAAGTAGAATACATCGAGAACTTCGGTCGTAAAGCTCAGGAAGAAATTTTCAGTGAAATTAAAACTGGTAATAGTGATTTTAAATTCAAATCGAAACAATGAAAATCCTATAAAAATGGCTGAAAATTTCGAATCTGTAGATATTTCAAATAATAAATAAGTTTTGAAGACCCATTTGAAATTGAACAGACTAGGCTTTTGGAACATGAATGAAACACCCAGAAATTTCGACATGTTAAATAATAATAATGACAAGTACATGTTAATAACATATAATATATTATATCAATGTAATTAAGGCTCAAATATGAATGCAACTCGACATTAAGTTATTGCGTAACTATATATGTATTCGTGTTTGTATTGCACATAACTTAATTATTTTGGATAATTCTCAACTTAAGTGTTTCATTATTACTGTTTTATCAATAAATTTTCGACTCAAACACATTCTTCTAACAGTGAATAAAGTTATTGAAAAAATAATTTCAATAAAAACTACTGGATATGAAAAGTTTAAGTTCATAGTTGTAAAAGCGTGAACGATTGACGGAATACAATAATATTTAGAATATAAACTATATACAATAAGAAAGAATACAATGGATCAATGAAAAAGACATCGAATTTAGAGGCAAAGTCTTGATTAACTAATATTACTAAACCATAAGATGTTTCCGTATATAAACCATTCAAAGATGCAATACAATTTAAAGGGAATAATTGGTGGATAAAAAGAGATAAGTAAAGTAAGCGCCAACCCTAATGACATTTTGTTATATACTTTGCCTAATATTTTATTTCACCATCTGTTACACACTTGCACCAAGTTATAAACAACTTATTTCAACCAAAGAAATTTTATTAACCCTTTGAGGTCTTATGTCGAGTCGAATTTGAATGATTATTTATATTGTATGATTGTCATAAAATAAAATTTTAATTCCAAAAAATACCTTTTGTTGGGCTAGAACTGATTTCTAGACCCAAAATACAAATTGTGACTGAAACGTGTAGGTACACAGCAAGTAGAAAGCACCAAGTATAGTTAAATATTAAAACCTACACCAAATAAACAATATTAACTAAAGGAGAAAGCAACAAAAACATAAACAAAGAAATTAAATAAAATTATACAGAAGCAAGAAGTGATGCAAAAATCTAACTCAAAAATAACCAAACAAACATAGAATTACCAAAAGCAAACTCGAATAACTTAAAAGACGATAAAAACAGTAAAACATTCCAGAAAAACCCAGAACATTCTATAAAATGGCGATGACCATCACAAAAGTCATCTAGAACAACAAAAGTTAAGGAAAATAAATAAATTAGTATTAAAAATAAAAAATCTCAAAAAGGAAATTCATAAAAACATCAGTTAAAATAAAAATTAAATTAAAAGTAAAATAGAATGTTCTGGAACCGTTCCAAATCCATCATGGACGTCAAATTAACGAAAAATAATTAAAAAATAAAATTTTAAAAATAAAAACAAAAATTATGGCACAAAAATTGCCATTAAAAATATCAAAATCGTGAAATAGAAAATTCTGGAATAAAAAGAATTCGAGTTTGTTTTAATGCATCAATACATACACGTGTACAAAATAGGTATATATACTGACACGTTTCAGTCACAAGAATCACTTTTTATGCCAAATTCTTTTTTGCGAAAACTTGAAGATCACATTGATAGTGAGTATTTGTTATTTGCATTTTGATGTATAATGATATTATTTATTTTATTTTGACTTAACTTTGATCGTTATTGTTAATATTAATTATGCTTAGATCAAACCCTGCTTATTATTTTTATCTAATGTAAGAAGGATCGGCGGCGTATTGATACATATGCGTCTCTGATCAGTCCTACATTCGATCAATTAGTAAAATCTATAGCACATGCAGACATGCGATATACCTTATATATTTTTTTTGTTTGGTCATCGGAGGTCGGCCACTTCATGGTTCTACCATGGAGTTGTGTTGATAAAACCCCTCCGCTATGGCTCCATATACTTTATTTATCGGTCGACAGTGATGTTTCGACTCAACACAACAGTAGGGCTTGTCGTAGCGGTCACAGTGGGGCCGTGTAAGCAAGCATTCTTCCCGACTATGAATGCATTACACAATTAAAATCACCACTAAAAATTCTATACACTAAATTACACTAGAATTCTAATCGAGTAGATCTCAGACCCAAATTGAACATAGCAATTACAATTCAGCTAATGTAGTCGGTTAAGACCCCTCCACTTACACGTTTATCGAACCTCATTGAGAAATAATTTTCCGTATCAGTGTAAATATCTTTCTCGAAATTAACCGTAATAATGCTCACAAAGAAGTTCGACAAGCGTGAATCGTAAAATGAACTATATACTCTCCTGTTACACTTAAACATCAGTCTATAAATATATGATATTCCTAAACTATAGAATATATGTTAGAATCGCTAAATACTTAGAATTCCTAAATGGTAAACTATAACTTACTACTGTACTTAGAATTATATCTGATAAATATGTAATACCTCTAAATTATCAATATAAGTTTATATCGTATAATTGATGAATGTGAAAAATCCTAATTTATAAAATTTTACTTCATATTGTTTCTAAAAATATAATTCATAAATATGTACTAACTCTAAAATTATAAAATAATTTGATATTGTGATTTGTAAATCTGTAACACTCCTACAGAATAGAAAATAATTGTATATCATACTTAAAGATATAATGTATAAAAATGTACTGCCTCCAACCTATAAACTATAATTATTTGTTAAGTGGAAAATTATAATTTATAAACCCATAATTATAATATATAATCACTTTTAAATTCAGAAATATAATTTATAAACGTCTAACTATAAAGTATTACTAAATCCTTGATGTCGAAAATATAATTTATAAATCCATAATTATAAACTATAATTATTTGTTAAATGTAAAAGTATAATTTATAAACATTTAATTATAAAATATAATCATTTTTAAGCCCGAAAATATAATTAATAAACCTCTAAATATAAAGTGTAATTGAATCTTTGAGGTTAAAAAATATAATTTATAAATCCATAATTATAAACTATAATTATTTATTAAATGTAAAAATAAAATTTATAAACATTTAATTATAAAATATAATCATTTTTAAGCCCGAAAATATACTTCATAAACCTCTAAATATAAAGTATAATTGAATCCTTGATGTTAAAAAATATAATTTTTAAATCCATAACTATAAACTATAACTATTTATTAAATGTAAAAAATATAATTTATAATCACATAATTATAATATATAATCAATTGTCAATTCAGAAATGTAATTTATAAACATGTAAATATAAATTATAATTAAACCTTCGATGTTAAAAATATAATGTACAAATCTATAATTATAAACTATAATTATTTATTAAGGGTAAAAATATAATCTATAAACACATAATTATAAAGTATAATCATTCCTAAGTGCGGAAATATAAATATAAAGCATCTAATTATAAAGTATAATTAAGCTTTGATGTTAGAAATATAACTTACAAATCCATAATTATAAACTATAATTATTTATTAAGTGTAAAAATATAAATTCTAAACCCAATAATTATAAAATATAATCATTTTGAAGTTCGAAAATATATTTATAGACATCTAATTATGAGATGTAATTAGATTTTTGATGTTAAAAATATAAATTATAAATCTATAGCTAAAAACTATAACCATTTATTACGTGTAAAATATAATTCATTGATAAAGTATAATTAAATTTTAAGGTAAAATATAATTTATAAGTCTATAACTATAACTATAACAATTTATCAAGTGTGAAAAATATAAATTATTTATAAAGTATAATTAAATTTTAATGTTGGAATTATAATTTATAAATATATAACCATAAACTATAACTATATATTAAGTATAAAATATAATTTATAATCACCCAACTATAAAGTACAAATAAATTTCAAGTTAAAAATATAATTTATATATAACTATAAAGTACGACTATTTTCAAGCTCAGGGATATAATTTATGCATGCCTAATTATAACGTAGAATTAACTTTCAAGTTAGAAATATAATTTATAAATATATAATCATCAACTATAATCATCTACTAAACACAAAAACGTAATTTATAAATATACAACTATAAGTATATCTACTTCCAATCTCCACAATATAATCCATAAACACCTACTTGTAAAGTATAATTAATTTCTTAGGGTCAAAATAAAATTCGAAAATATCTATCCACAAAGTATATCTAAATTTTTGGGTTTTAAAAATATAATAGGTAATTACAAAGTAGGACTACATAATGTGATCAAGAATATAATTTATAAGAGGAATTGCCAGGACCCCCTGGTATACTAGTTTAATCTTGGGACACGTGCCCTACAATTATTATTAATCATGAATACCATTATTATAATCACTGTTGTTACTCTTAATATAGAATGTTAAATTTTAAACTAGACTCGAGTTACTATATATCTTTAAATAACCTACCGTAAAGGGAGACATCCCAGATCGATCATTCTTCGTACCAACCAGCAATAGAATCTTCCTTAATGCCGAGGAGCCAGTCACAGATAGGGCGATCATTTCCTACGGAATATGGTTGATGGAGCAGATTCTGAACAAGCTAAAAAAGGGAGAAGTAATATATAAAAAGTGGATTAGGCCATTATGAACGGCTTCGCTGACGAAGAGGCATTGGAATACTATTCAACAATGAGTCTTTCCGTCAGCGAAGACTTTCTTTGAAGCCAAGGATGCTAATAATAAATTAAAAATCTAAATTGGATAATTTAAAATTTAAATAATATACTATAATGTAAATAATTAGTTAATGATTTTGAACCATTAAAACAATCGAATTTGTTTCTTATTTCCATTTTTGAAAAGACTAAGTTGACGGGCCCGAGCATTATAATGAATACATAGAAACCACAGACGAAAATACAAATTTTGGATTGTTGTTTTTTTTTGTTTGGTTGTTTGTCGGTTAAGTCACCACTGAGTTGAGTATCAACGGATTATGCCTTTGATAAGATGGATGTTATTTTAAAGCTCCTTAGGTGAATTCCCTGGTTATGGATTGCTGATAGAAATTCAATCTTAAGCCTGGAGTTTAAACATTTTTCACTATGTAATAATCAACAGTCTTATATTTTGGATAATCGTAGGTATGTCACAATTGAGTAACCACAGTAGCGAAGAGGACGAACAATGGACAATCACCCGCCTTCGCACGCGGTACATCTGGCACCATATTCATCGATGGTGTCAGGGGCGGGATCTGGACTGTTCCAATCGGATTATCCGGACCGGCCCAGAGCCCGATGCCCAGGCATGGGTGAAGGTGGAACCGGACAATGACTTGTTGCAGGAGGCCCGCGATCGGGCATCGATCGAGTTGGAAGCGGCCCAGATGCGGCTGAGGAGGATAGAACTCCAGATCAGAGCCGAAGCAGAAGGGAAAACCCTAGAGGAGCTGGAGGGGGCGGTTGCCCCTCCACGAAAACGAGGAAGGCCCCACAAGAACCCGGTCTAGCTCACCGGGAGTGACAATGTGGAGTGATATAATTAGTGATATTATGTTGTGCCGGATTTTTTTTTGTTCTTGTAGTAATTAGGACAATTTGTAAAATTTGTTTTATTATTAAAACGTTTATGTGATTGTTCATCGTGTACATTTGTCGTACTATAGATCATCTTTTGGACATTGCATATAAGTCTTATTGCGTATGGGGTACCCCCAGGGACAGGATGACCCTCCCTATCCTTCACCTGTTAATTCTATATAGTTAACTGTATCGCTTTTATGCATATGGAGACCAGTGGTAGAGCTTCATTTTTCCTCCATTCAGTGCACAAATTCCTCGAAAACCTACGAAAGGACCGTGAACAGGCCCAACAACAAGCGGAGGACCTCCGAGGCCGGGTCGAAAAACTCAAGACGAAGTACCGGGAACTCCAAGGTACTTGGTTCTGCCCGGCCGAGATGAAGAAACGCACGGCACACATTCAGCAGCTCCAGACCCAGGCGGAGCGGGACCAACTCGAAATCCGAGCGTTGAAATTGCAGGTGCGCTCGCTCGAAGCCAAGCTGAATGAAGGGTTCATCCAGAGCACCCTCCAAACACAAATTCGCCCGTTTCCTGTAGAACTGGCCCAGATATCCCCACCGGCCCAGACGAACAAGCCGAAGCGCAAACGGTTAGGACGGAACACCCGAGAGAAATTGAAAAGGGCCTGGCTGGCCGAGCAGGAGAAAGCGAAAGAGACTGAAGTCAATCCATGATCTTGGGAGACGTTCGAGAGTGCGTGAACAATCTTTGTAATATGGTGGTGGCTTAATAAATGATTCTTGTTATTTAATGAGTATGAGAGTGAACTTTGCTGTTGTCTAAAACAAGATGATTGGTAGAAAGGCGTTTGGGGAAACAATCTCGATGAGGGACCGAAACAAATCGGACACGTGCCTTCTATCGGCGTCCGTGAACCCATAGAGTGCTCGACAATTATAGTGCTTGACGCGCTCACTTTTTGCGAGTACTCAACCCCTTGGTACAGTACCAACGTTGATTGCTCAACGGGTACCAAGAGGAAAACCATGTTGTATTCTGGGTTACGCTGGTAACAGCACTTAAACATTCAACCACCAGTAACCCACCACTTTTATTAAAAAAAAACCCAATTCAGTTCAAGAAAATCATATATACAAAAAATCATTAAGACAATTGTGAACAAGGTGGGTAACTTTTTTTACGGACCGCAAAGGGTTAAAAACCCAGCAACAATAAACAAGCGGATTAAAAATTATAGTCTAAATCGTTTAAAACGATTGGATAAAATTATAGTAAAAGTTAATTATAAATATTTATTTCATTGGTCGATTTAATCATAACTGAAAAACAATTTTCCTGGTTATTTTATATGCCATCATATGCGATAGATGATTTGGTTATTTTGCTTTATATTTTCAATTGTATTTTCACAAAGAACAAGTTTGGTTTTTTATTGAAATTTTATAATCTGATTATGATATATTAAAAGATAGATCAAATCTTTCATGCTACGAATGCAATGTTGATAATACATACTTACAAAATCCATCGGTCTTTACCAGTACTAATAACTGTATATACGGTGTATCCTTAAGCAGGAGGAGATGCTTTGCCGAGCATACTGACTGTTTTGTAAGTGAAAGTTCTTTTATTCTTTTTAACAAAATTGATAATTTTACTTTCAAATAAAAATTCTGAATCCAAAAATGATACCGCACAAAATAATGAAAAATGACTTCAAATAAAATAAGTCTCGGTAGGACTGTTGAAATGAAATGAGGTTTAATTTTATTAGGTCTTTAAATTTTTCTGCTTAACATGGCAGCCAATTTCAACTTTTCTAATCCTGCAATAGTTTGAAAGAGCTATTCACAAAACAAAATCATCTTCAAACAATGGAATAATATGTAAATTGCAAAATTTCTCAAATAATCATCAAGAAAGAGTTGACAAAGAATATAGACTAGGCAACTCGTTATAAAGAAAAAACGTGGCAATTATTTCGAGTAATAAAAAAAGGTTTTTTGAGAAAAGGAAGAAAAGATTTTAATCCATGAAAAATATGACGGCATGGATTCAGATGGTTTTGGACTGTCGAGTTTATGACTGAAAGTCGAATTTGGTCTTTAAATGGCAAAAGTGTCAAGATCATATTATTACTTGAAAATAGCACAATCGGAAAATGTCTTGGAAAAGTTCACACTTAGTTGTCACATATCAAAATTGTTGATGTTTGGAAATTATATGAAAATTCAAAAAATAAATTGAAGCCATAATTAATCAAAAATATAAAAAATTAATATTTTTCGAGGAAACAAGTATAAGTAGGTAACAAATGAAAAGATCGATAAGAAGTCCTAGGCCAGCGTTTCCTAAACTATTTCTGTTCGTGGAACTCTAAAATGCCATTTTTTCTTTTGCGAAACTCCAACAATTAAAAAGCTCAAAAAATTGAAAGATTGGGAATAAATAAAATAAAATTTAAGGCCAATCTTTCGCGATTTTTAGATGAATTTGACTGAAATTAAAAACGTACGTTGCTATTTATTTGATGAAAACTGACGAATGGACTAAAAATTTGAATTACATTGAGAAACATCCTTTGGAGAAATTTTAAAATAGGCAATATCTAGTGTCAGAGTTCATTATTAATCTTCGGAATATATATATATATATATATATATATACTCGATTATGACAAATCTAAAATCTGTAGAATTTTTTACTTTTTTATTCAGCTTTCATATGTTTTTTGTTTTTGATATTTTATTTATATTCGTTCTGATAAAGGACCAAAAATTTATTCTATTCAACACTGATTTGCAGATTTATTTTATCCGAGTGTTATTTAATAAGTTATTATTTAATAATAACACATGATAAAAGCAAAGCCGAAAATTTGGGTTGCATTGAATTGATTTTTGATGTCTTGTCAAAATGAAAATAAATGAAATATTAAATTTAAAATAATTTGCAATCATACATTAGCTATAATAAATAAACTTTATTTACACATTTTAATGAGTGACTTAAAGTTTATTTAGAGTTTTTACTTCGTTTTCTAAAATAAATTTATTAAGACCAACACATTCGGTATAACACATTCGGTATAACACATTCGGTATAACAGTGTTGTAATATACCAAAAATAAGCAAAATAAGAGGAAATAAAAATAATAAATGTATATTTTGATACCCTCATAAATTAACAACCTCAATAATAATGAAAGCAATAATAATATTAACAAGATCTACATTACTACCTGACTTTAATTAATTAATATTATTACTTCGGTAATTATTTTTGGATTATAATTAATACTAAAAATTGAATATAATAAATTGCTAACAACCTTCAGATATAAATATTATTTGGAAGTAGAATTATTTCGTGTCTGTTGATAAATTCAGAAGTTTTCCTTTTGTCTTTTTGAATGACTTGATTTGAATGAACTTCCTCTCCTTTGTTGCCTATTAACTGTGACTTCATTCAACCGTGTAGAAAATTCATTTCAAATAAATTGAGTCAGTAAATTATTATTATTATTATTATTATTATTATTATTATTATTATTATTATTATTATTATTATTATTATTATTATTATTATTATTATTATTATTATTATTATTATTATTATTATTATTATTATTATTATTACTATTATTATATCTCTGGACATAATTTTTTGGATGGAAGAACATTTCGTGAACTTCTCGAGTCTGCTACTTCAAAAATTTGGCGTCCCAGGCTAAAACTAAATGTGTACTTCCCCCTATAAATACTTTAATAACTCATTATATTTGCTCAAAAGTATAATCCAAATTAAAGTAATTTAATATAATATAATAAGTTGAAAATTTCACACATTTTATATATTGGGTCTACCGATGAATTGGTGGTATTGCATTCTATATACATATGTATATATAATAGTTAAAACGACCTAATTCGCATCAAATTGAATAATAGATTTTACAGAAAGAAATCGTAAATTTAAATAAATTATTTTAATAAATTAATATTTTCATAGATATACAGAAAATGACAAAATTCGGCTTATTAATGACTTTCAGAATGGGGACAATTACCAAGAATTTGGAAGATTACTAGAAATGACCAAATCTTTAATTAAAGCAATCATTTATAAATATTAAAAATATGGGGCCATCGAAAATGAGCTGGAGAAAGAATATTATAAAAATTTAAAAAACTATTTCATCCATGTACGCCGCTTCTTTCCTAATTGCATTAAAAAAATAAATGTCTTCGGTGATTAGTTTATTTATTTAGTTAAAAATATATCTAACTTACATTTTATTGAAATAATTCCAAATAAAAAATCATTGAATTTCATAAAATTCCAAAAAACACCTGAAATTTAATTATTATCAATATTATATTATAAATACTGACTAACAGTAATATTTAAGAACTTGAATAATGATCTCATAATTATATAAAATCAAAATTCAAGTCTTAAAAGTTACTTGAAATTAAAAAAATTACCTGAAAACCATTTTTAATAAATTGAATAAATGAAATTTAATAACTTCATTTTCACGTAAATAGTGACTCACCTCAACTGGTGTGCACACTAAAGTGAATTATAGAGGTTATTAAATTTCGGAATTGGGTGTATATGAGACTGACCACCTTGTATATTAGAATTAATTAAATACACGAAAGAGATTAAAATTAAAAAAAAAGATCCGGATCAAAAAAAACTGCTGAGAGGACAGTGGCATAAGAAAACAAACAAAATACCCTATCCTCTCAGGGAAGTTTTACTGTTTATTATTTTAAATATTTTTAGTATAAAAATGTCAAGTAAAGAATATTATTGCGAATCTTGTAGTAAATACATTTAAAAATTACACAAAGCGAAACATGAAAGAATCAATGTTCATAAAATTAAAAGTGCTGGGGATTTATAACCGAGATAAATAATCATTATACATTTCCAAATCATCTACTTTTAAATAAAAATTTGAAAATCTATTGTGCTTTCGTGAAATTTTTACTTTAGAAAGGTATTATATTAAATATAATATGTAATATAATTAAATAATCAAAAAAACGTGGCAATGATTTAATAATAGAGAAACGCCAACTCAATAAATTCAACATAAACGCGATATATTTCAATTGTACAACAATCTTCGTCAGGCTGCAATCTGGATAATCAATAATAAGACATAAAATATGCAATATCTAAACAAATTAACTAATAATAATCATCTCCAAACTGTATCAAAAATTTTAAAAAAAATATTTAAAAAAAAAATATTTCAAAAAAAACATTTTAAAAAACCAAACCATATTTTACATAACCCACATACATATTATTTTAAAATTAAATTTTAATTTAATAACATTTAACATTCAACATAAATTAACAAATTTAAAAAATTACATAGTTTACAAAACACAAACATAATTATACCACAAACAAGGCTCCCAACCTTCATCCTTCAATTACTTAAACACATTCAAAATCTCCGTGGAACGGGCAACTTGATCATTTATTTTTGGATTTAAATATCTAATCAACAATGCCTCACAAGTTACTCGTTCCCAATAATTACTTAAACCTTTTGAAATAATTTTAAAATCAGAGATACCTATTTTTTTACTGACACATTTCCGAACATGATTACTAATATTAGTCAATCCTTTTGGTCGACAGTGTTCAAGAACTCGGGTGCAGAGATGACGGGCAGTCTCTCCAATGTATATGGCATTACACCCATTATCATGTAATGGGTGTAATGCCATATACATTGGAGAGACTGCCCGTCATCTCTGCACCCGAGTTCTTGAACACTGTCGACCAAAAGGATTGACTAATATTAGTAATCATGTTCGGAAATGTGTCAGTAAAAAAATAGGTATCTCTGATTTTAAAATTATTTCAAAAGGTTTAAGTAATTATTGGGAACGAGTAACTTGTGAGGCATTGTTGATTAGATATTTAAATCCAAAAATAAATGATCAAGTTGCCCGTTCCACGGAGATTTTGAATGTGTTTAAGTAATTGAAGGATGAAGGTTGGGAGCCTTGTTTGTGGTATAATTATGTTTGTGTTTTGTAAACTATGTAATTTTTTTAAATTTGTTAATTTTATGTTGAATGTTAAATGTTATTAAATTAAAATTTAATTTTAAAATAATATGTATGTGGGTTATGTAAAATATGGTTTGGTTTTTTAAAATGTTTTTTTTGAAATATTTTTTTTAAAATATTTTTTTTAAAATTTTTGATACAGTTTGGAGATGATTATTATTAGTTAATTTGTTTAGATATTGCATATTTTATGTCTTATTATTGATTATCCAGATTGCAGCCTGACGAAGATTGTTGTACAATTGAAATATATCGCGTTTATGTTGAATTTATTGAGTTGGCGTTTCTCTATTAATATAATTAAATACTTTTTTTACTTATATTGCATAAATATAATAATCTGCAAATAATTAAAAAATGTAATAAGTTTTTATACTAAAAATACAAAATTTGGGACCCCACTAGTCGGGCCTTGAGGATTTGATTTTAAATTTGCATTTAATCTAAACGTTTTCATGTTCGGTGAAACTATTGGTGGTTGGTTTAATTTAGTATAGCATCAATACTCAATACCATTTTAACCTATTTCAACATTTTCTTGTTTCCCTAGTTTTTTAAAATGTTTTATAATCAGAAATTCCATGTAAATATTTTATAATACTGTTTAGTTGATCTTTGTTTAATATTAAACCTTTTCCATCATATGATTTAAGAAATATTCCAGAACTGAGTGTTTGAGATTCTATAAATTTGGTTTCTGCTGCAATTTTATTTCCAGATTCATCAGCTAATCGGGATTCTTTACCATTTTAACAGCATTAGTTATTCCCGCTGCTGCTGTTATTCCACCAAATATAAATATAATCCTTCCTTCATGTTCCAATTCATCAATCTTTTCTTTTGAACTTTATACTTTCTTACCATTATAATTAGTTTATCATTTTAAATGATTGATTTTATTTTGTTTATAAGTTCTTTATCAACCTTTTATAATTTTTAATTGTGAAAAATGGTAATCGAATTTGAATTTAAAAAATAAGAAGGAAAAGTTTAAGGGTTCGGGTTTAACTGAAGACTTATTGATTGAAATACTTTCTGATCCGAAAATTGATTTTGTTAAAGCATTAAATGCTAAACTTGAAAAGTCTGTAAACTTTAGAGGAGAAGGGTTTAGAGAAATTAAAAAATGGTTTTTTGTAATTCTCGTTGATAAAATCTACCTAATATTCAAATCAATGTAGTTTATAAGTAAATGGCTTTGTGTTGCATATTTTCTTGATGATAAATATTTCTATTGACCATAAATGAGTAATTCCTTTTTCAAATTTATTTTTCCATTTAAATATTCTAACTCTGTTTCCTATATTAATTTTTTGTTTTCAATCAAATCATTATAATTATTATTATTTTCATGTGTAATTTCTTGGATTAAATCAGGATTATTACTTGCTTCTGTTGGAGTTGTTTTTATCATTCTATGAACTTTATTATTATAAACATTCTTCGAATCTGGTAAAATATGAATCCAAATTCTATTTTCTCGACCTGTAAATTTTTTGTACACTAAACTTTTAAGTGTTCTGTTGAATGTGTGATCTATGTGCCATACACATCCTTGATTTTCCCAATTCATTTCATCACAAAATTGAAATTCAATCCATAGATAAAAATTATCTATTAAACATCCTAAATATTTTAAAAATGTTTGACTTTCTTTCATTTGTTTTAACGCTCTTCTAATACCTACATTTAAATGAATAATTAATTTAACTTTTGGATTTTCATAATATCGTTTTTTGACCCTGTTTTTAATTTTTTCTTTATTTTTTTGTGAATAATCTTTCTGATATTCTATTATTCTCTGTTTTTGAAATAGATGAATTTCCTTCCTATATTTTTGTTCGCATTCTATACACTCTGAATTATAATCTCTCTTTAATCTAGTTCTAAATTCGCTTATTGTTTTTTCACTATTATATTTTGTGCAAACCTTTCTTCATAAAGCAGTTTTAAAAATTTTTATTCCTCTCATGTTCTTTCATGTTTTACTTTGTGTGATTTTGAAATGTATTTACTACAAGATTCGCAAAAATATTCTTTACTTGACATTTTTATACTAAAAATATTTAAAATAATAAACAGTAAAACTGCCTTGAGATGATAGGGTATTTTGTTTGTTTTCTTATACCCCTGTCCTTTCAGCAATTTCTTTTGATCCGGATCTTTTTTTAAATTTTAATCTCTTTCGTGTATTTAATTAATTCTAATATACAAGGTGGTCAGTCTCATATATCAGAATCAACTCAATAACACTCCTCGCTCTCAAAGGTGATTTCAATGGGGTTTTAAGCACACTACCGAAAGACAGAAAGATTCGAAACACCGAAAGCTTTGAAGGAGGTTCGAAAGCAATTCAAACAATTCATGGATCGATTCTGGGTGTATTGGAAAGACTTGTGGTGATGCTTACCGGTTCGCTACCATACCCAGTTAAATAAATTATTTTTTCAAATTTATTTTTTAATTAACTTAAGAAATACTAATACACAGAAAATACATTAATACGCACACATACACACTATTTATTTTATAAAATATAAAATAGTTGTTATATTAAAATTTAAATTAGTTTATCCAAAAAATATTTTGACTTGGGATTAGAACCACGTCTATTGTAAATGTTTGTTGAAAAGCTTCCCACTGATCTATGTACACTTAAAAATTTTTATTAGTTTTAAAAAATATTTTTGTTGTAGAGTAGTTTTCCAAGATTTATTTTTTTTCTTAAAACTATCTTTTCAAGTTGTGGGGTTATAATCCTTTTAAGACCGGGGCGAAAGGCCCAAATCAAACCGAAGCGGAAGGCCACGATCTCAGCTTATCTGATTTGTGGCCTTGCGTCATTGGTCTTAAAAGGATTATAACCCCACAACTAATATACGCACGATTGATTTGCTTTACAGCGAATAGCTTATGTCAGCGCATCAGTAAAACAATTAATATCAGATTACATTATTTCACAATTTTGTTCGGTAATTTTAAGTGAATATTACGCCACTAGCTCTAGCGCCCCAACCGACTGCTTGTACTACCTGCTCATTCGGACGGTCCTGCAATACAGTTCTATAAATATATTAAATTTTGTAAAAATAATATTACCATTAATAATATATAATTATATATAATTTAGATGACGTGGATTTATATACTTAATCAGTATAAATCTATAGCTCGGGGGTGTCAAACTAATTGCAGTGCTGGATGTACTCTGAAAGGCTTCCATATTGTAACAAATACCTGTACCACCTGCTGCAAAACATTGGGCTGTAATAACATGAAATTTCTTAACGGAAATATTATTATTATGCCATTCACAATATTAAATTACTTTTTTTCGTTTTCACTGACCTCTTTCATGATGTATCTTCTTCATTATTAAAACACTAATTTATATCGTAAATTTCTTAGTCGTACAAATTTTTCACTGAAATGTATTTTTGTATAAGTGTAAATTTTTTGAAATCTATTCCAATTCTTTAAATATTTTTTGAGGATCTACTTTTAATTAATTCAAAAATTGACATTGAGAAAATGAAAGAAAATAAAAATAAATAAAAATTTCATTTAACTTTTAATAGTTTTCGATCCATGCTCACTATTTAATACAAATTAAATGACGAAAAATGAAATGGGAAATAAAATCAAATCAAAGGTCAAGAAAAAATAAATGATGCTATTGGAAAGAAAAATATTTTTATTTGAGCGTGAACTTTTATTCAGTGGAGTTAAAAATAAAATTTATAATAATAAATATATTACTAAAAAATAATTCTAAAACAATAATAAAAGTATTAATAAATACATTATCAATTAAAAATAAATCAAAGGTGAAAATTGAAAAAGTTCTTATAAAATTAATTGAAAAGAAATTAAAGCTTTAAAAACTGTTTAGCAAAATTTATTTCAAATAAATTTAATTTGTAATTTTTTTGTAATTTTTTGTAACATGTCAAAAATGATGGAAAAAACAAGAATTAATAGATTATACAGCATAGTTTTATTGGATAGCGAGTTTACTTGAATTGCTTAGCCTGAGCATATATATATATATATATATATATATATATATATATATATATATATATATATATATATATATATATATATATATATAATTACTAAAAGTAATATCTATAATTATTAATTTAATATAAATAGGCAAATACTTTTAAAAAGAGAGACAAATAATTTTAAGCTACAAATCAATATCGATTAATAGCAATCAACAAAATTATTCTCAGTTAAGAGATCAATAAGCAACAGCTGTAGTGATTTTAAGCCAAAACAAGAAGGAATAATCCGGAGAATTTAGGACAGCTGTTACCGAGAGAAATTTCATATTTAAGAGAAAGATTTTTTGGAAGAAAGGAGACAATTTTTGCTCAAGCAATTTTCTGCTTCGACAAAAATAATTAAAACACTAAAAGCTATATAAGCTGGTTTGGAATGAACATAAAATTCTTAACCATAAGGTTATTTAAATTTTATTTATTAAACTCAAGTGCACAACCCGACCATGAGAAGCAGCATTTCTGCCTGACTTACTTGTTGGATATAAAATTTAAGAGGGTAGATATCTAGGTAACGGTAGATCGAACTTGATTTAAACGATCCCGCAAAATTCGTGAATTCCCTCATCTTGTCCCATTCTTTTATACAGCGCTGTGAGGCATTAGTTCCAGCGTTTGTGCTTTAAAAAGTTCTTATTATAACTATACAGCTTGTTTTAATGAATCGGAAATACATAACATAAAAACCACACCAAGTTGAATTAAAATTTATGATCATACACCAAATAATACAAAATAAAGTACATAACACATTGAGGATAAATAAAACACGTATGCAAGAAGTTGCAATCACCAACACAGTTAAGAGAAAAATAACGCATTCTGAAAATCTGCCCACTAGGAAAAAAAGAATAATAAATAAAATAATAATTGATAATAAATTAATTAATAATATGAAAACATATTTACATACAAAAGACCATAATCGAATTAATTAAGGATGTTATGGCTCGTATTTTTCATAGGAATGAGCTATGGCAATGAGTGCAAACTTTAATAAAAGGAACAGGAAAAAATTATTTAAAAATTAAAGAGATAAAGAGATAAGTAAGTTTAAAAATTAAAACTAAAAATGATGGCTTCAATTTTTTTAACAAGCTTAGAAAAGAAAATTGCATCTTTTCAATGTATGAAACCCACTGTTTATAAACGGTATGTGGATGATATTTTTCTTATATTTGAAAATCAGATGCATGTTGACCCGTTTTTGCATTATATGAATAGTCTACATAAAAACATTGTATTCACATCAGAAACGGAGAAAAAATCATCGCTATATATATAATTAATTACTACACTACAAAAATTTCTATCAATATAATTAATTAAATGTTTTAAATTATTTGAAAGTTATTTATGGTAATTTTTTTTTCAAAAACAAGATAAAAATAATTTATTAATAACATTTTTAAAATAAGGAACAACTTGGGGAGGGGGCTCTGGTCAGCCTTGATTATTGATATCTTTATATAATACAGTGGTTCTCAAACTTTTTTGATCACAACCCAAATTTTTGACATTTCATGCCAAAAATTTTATTGCGACCCACATGACAAAGATTAATTTTAAAATAAATGTTTATTTAATGAGAATAACTCTATTTAACTCTAGTTATTCTAGTCATCGCGACCCATCAAAAATTCTTTCGCGACCCAAAAATGGGTCGCGACCCATAGTTTGAGAAACACTGATATAATATAATCTACAATAATAAAAAATACTGTAAAATCCCGAGTATAAGCTGCAGATGACATTTTTATAAAAATGTATTTTTTAGTCGTATAAACCACAGCACGTATTAGCTGCAGCATTTGCGTTGAAAACACATGATTTTAAAATCAGCAACCTATCATTAAAAAACAAATTTCACCGTGACAATAACCATTTTGTTTTAATCGTTTACATTGTTTATTGCACTGTTTTGAATCCTTGATTAAAATGGATAACGATTCTGAACAAAAACAAAAGAAACAACGAAGATCTTTTAGTTCAGCAAAGAAAAAAGAAGTTATTGAATTAGCTCGTCAGTTAGGAAGCATACGGGAAACATACATTTCCACCATTTTGAATGGTTTTTGTGTTGCATTCGGTGAAGACGACGATGTTCTTGAAATTGAAGAAAATGAAATGAATGTGAAAGAGTCTGATCCAAACATTGTAGAATTACTAGAAAATTTCACTTTTATTGACAATGAAAAGTGTGATGGTTTTGAGGAGTGTGATGTTGAAAATTGAAATAAATAATCTTATCTTCGATTTGAATTGTTTTTTAGTTGTATAAGCTGCACATCATATTAGCCGCAATTCAGAAATGTTGCCTTAATGTACGTATTAGCTGCAGCTTATACTCGGGATTTTACAGAAATAGCTTTTTTCACGAAATGTGTTACATATTATCGTATCTTTATTTATTAAAAATTCAAAAAGATTAACTACTAACTATCAAAAGTAATATATTTAAATTAAAATTTAAAAGTTTTAGAAGTTTTTAATAATTGAAAACTTTCAATTTAATAAATTCTACACACTTTAACATGAAATGTAGGTGATGTTGTAATATTTCCTACTGAATCTCTTCCTTTTGCTTTACTTGATAACTGTTTACTCAAAATACAAATATTTAAACAAATAAAATAAAATATTCAATTAATGATAAACTCGCAGAAAGGTTTCCACAGGTGTCCAAGTTTTAATCTAATCCCAAAGAACACCAATTATGTCCTTGGATTCAACTGTTGATCAAACCCAGAAATGGCTACCTGCAGAACATTAAAATAAACAATGCTAAATTGTGTATTTTATGAAACTTTTCCAGACCAGAAAAACCACATTTGAATAAATTGAAATGCTGAAATTAAACTCGAATAGTCAAAACTGAATAAATTGTAATAAAATCTTTAGAAACCCGAGAAGTAGGAGAGAAATAATATTGTTATAAAATCAAATCAAGTAATTTGATAATGTTTATAAATATTCTCATTGGTTAAAATATATTAAATGTAAATATGAATAGCACCATTATTATATAATGAAAAGAGCGAGTCAAATTAGTTACTGCAATTGAATTCAATGACTCCCGAAATCTCCTCGAATCCACTTCTGGAAGACATATTCTCCAAAATCGGTTATGGGCGATTCCATGTCATGGTGATTTTGATTTTTGGTTTCATTCAATTTTTCTATGCCGTTGAGACCGTCCTTCTCTCGTTTCTCGGTCCGATTTTGATATGCGTTTGGAAAATAAGTTTATTAGAATCATCCATCATAACGATGGCAGTGTTCGTTGGCATGTCCATTGGATCGTTGATATTCGGGAAATTAAGTGATATTTATGGACGGAAAATAATCGTTCTATCAAGTGCGTGTGGAATATTTTATTTCAGTGTCCTCTGTGCTGGATCTCCTAATGTAATTTGGGTTGTAATTATAAGGGGTTTAATAGGTTTGTTTATTGGTGGGTTCAGCACAATGTTTTATACATACATGACAGAAATTATGACGACCAAACAAAGAGGTACTTCGGTTATCTGTGTTCAGATATTCTGGTCAATGGGCTCATACTATATATCTATAATGACATTAGCGATTGTTCCCGAATACGGTTGGAGGTTATGGCTAGTATTAACTATTGCCCCAATGTCTGTAGTCGTTATGCTGTCTTTGTGGTTGCCGGAATCACCACGATACTTGCTATTAAGAAACGAGACGAGAGAAGCTTTGAAAGTTATTAACAAAATTGCCTCAATTAATAAAGCCGAATATGTGGCAAGTGTTAAAAACCCAGTTAACAAAATGTCGTCTTGGAGAGACATTTTCCATCGTAATTATTTTTTATCAACAATAATTTGCATGTATATTTGTTTTGTATCTGGAATAAGCTTCTACGGAATTGTATTCTCATCATCTGTAGTCAATCACATCCCTCACAAATGCCTACAGGATATGGATACAATCCTTAATCCATCATTGTATCAGAATTACTTCCACAGATAATTCGTGTTGCTTCCCACAGACCTGGCATACAATGAAAACGGTAATTATTTCAATTACAGGAGAACTGACAAGTTACGTTATTGGGATATTCGTAATCAAGTACATTAAAAGAAAGTTATATTTACAAATCCTCCTTTTGATAAATGCCAGTGTGTTTTTTCTGATGAATTTATGCTTGTCTCCCACTCATAATGGGATATTAATGATGTTCGGAAGGGGTTCAGGTGGAACAATTTTGAGAGTAAATTTGCTTTATATATCAGAAGTCTTTCCAACAAATATCCGAAGCTTCGCTATCGGTTTAGGTAATTGTTTTGTAAGAATTGGAGCTATGTTTTCCACATTTGTGGTAAATTTGTTAATGATCCAATACTCCTTTCTCACTGGAACGTTGTTCTATTGTGCAATCAATCTGGTTGGAGTGATATTAGTATTCATTCTTCCCTATGAAACCAAAGATCGAGCGCTTCCGCAAAACGTTGATGATGATATAAACAAATTGGACAAACCAATGAAACAATAATTGAATAAAATATTCAATTTGATTAAAACAATATCATATTGGTGCCGGTCCGAAATACTTTCTACAATGGTAATTGAACAAATTGAAAACAAATTGAAATATAAATGTTCCAAATTTGGCAGTGAGGAGCATTGTCGAAAATTAGAAGAATATTGTTATTTTATCTTTTTCTTCGCCTTTAATTTGCTTTCATTTACGATTTCATTTATCTTCATTTATTGTTCGTCTAGCGATTATTTCTATTCAACATTTGAAAGATACAGTCCTAAAAAATTGTGTTAAATAGAAATCATAAATCTATAGACGAAAACTAAATGATAATAATTATTTTTTGTTCTTTCAATTTTGCATTAAAAGAAAATGCCTATTTTTTAAAAACATTATCAGTGAAATCATATTTTCTTGATCGCTTTTTCTTTGATATTTTATTTTTTTCATTATGACTATAGATCAAAAATTACTTTTCCAATTTAACACAAATAGGAATTGTATATCAATTTTATCAATTTTATATACAGGTTTGGCTGAAAAGTTTCTGTCGAAATTTCAACCACAAATAAATAACAATAAGTTGTCTAATTATCAACCTCACACAAGTTTTCAAAATATTCATCATTGTGATTAATGCTATCGTTGTCATCTTTCCTGTAGCCTGTTGATGCATTCCTCAAATAGTTGCTGCGGCTTCAAATCTGCCCATTGTTGGATGTCGTGTACGAAATCAAAAGAACATACATCATCTTTTCTGTGTAATGTAGATTTCATTAGTCGAAAGAAGTAAAAATCAAATGAGACCAAGTATGGCGATTATGATGGCTCTTCGAGAACGTTCAGGACGTATCGGGCCTCACATTGTCGAGCTGTGGATAGAGGTTTCCATCAGATATTTGTCTTCGCCGTTTACAAAGACCGCTGCATTCAAATACCCAAATTAAAAGAAAAATTAAACACAAGCAAGAAGTGCTGCACGAAATCTATTTAAACAGAATATGAATAAACAACAGTAAACAAATTCGATTTACGACGATAGATAAAGAATAAAAACGGAAATCAGAGAAATTTCTATGAAATCAGGACAAAAAAATGATATAAAGACAAAATTCTAATAGAAAATAAATAAAAACCATAAAACAACCCATCAAAACGAAAAAATCCATCATGGCCGTCAAACAAACTAATAAAATTAGCAAAAACAAACATTTAACTTTTAAAATAACAAAAATTATAAAAAGAATTAACAAAAAAGCGAATAAAATAAGAATTATATATTAATATATCAAAATAGCATGGAAATGCCCATATCCATCATGGAGACAAATTTAATAAAAAATAAACCAAAACTAAAATTTGGAAAATAAAAAGAAAATTTAATTTACAAAAATTGCCATTAAAATCGACAAAAATTAAGAATCAAAATTAACTAGAATTAAAATAATTCGAATTTGTTTTACTGCATCAATGCACGCACTCATACTTGCACCCTAAAATATGGTATATATACCAAAGCATTTCAGTCACAATTCACTCTTTATGCCAAGTTTTTTGTTGTGAAATTTTTCCGAATTAATTAAAGTGAAGAAGTTTTAATTGCATATCATATTTATGAATATTGACTTTTTCTTTCTTAGCCATAGAAACACAGGATTGACTGAGATCTTTGTTGTTACTATTTTTTAACACGAGATCCCAGCCAACCCTACACCTATTAAATTAATTCTGCAAGAGGTCCACAACCTGCAAATACAAGTTAATAAAATGAATAACAACCCGGAGTGGCAGTTGGCTGAGCTGCGTATACAGTGTAGTGTATCCGGTTTAAAATTCTTCGTGGTGACCAGCTTAGTTGATGAAACTACGTTGGGTTCAAACTTTTTTAAACTAAATTGTCTGCGGCTACAACGGGCATTTGGTCCGGCTGTAGCTGCGGCTCTTATATAACACTAGGATCCATCGTACCGAGTCGAATCGGTAATGTTTAGTAATTAATCTATAGATAGTAGCAAGCAAGTACTACATATAAAAAATCAACAACTAAACTGCCTGTTACAACACACTAAGCTTTCATTTCTCAGACGTCGAGCCGCCCGAGAAAAATGAACAAGAAACTTCTCAAAATTTAAACTTATAACCATCACATCAAAATTTGAGTTTAATAACTGAGAATAATAGTGAACGAACTCTCAAGGTTAAATTTAAGCCTAATCCGCTAAGTGTTTTTCAAATGTTATATGATCCAACGTATCCTATTTGCCTAAATAAACAATTCCATAATTCAGATATCTTCTATTTGGAACTTTTTTGAAGATTTTTCCTTTTCTCACTAATCGAATTTCCCAGTATCACCATCAATACACTGTATTCATAATGATATGCCATTATGTTAATTTAGGAATAAAATTGAACATACATGATGACCCAGTGGCCGACGAATACACCGGCATAATTGTTCTTGCTAAGTGGGACAACACGAGAATCCATTCCGGATTTCAGCGACTTGTCATCATCAGTAATATTTATTTACCCGTATACATGGTATATACGTAAAATACCCTTAAAAGATATATCTACAAATAAATAATAACAAATAACAATAAATAAATAATAATGATAAGTAACATATGTAAACAGTTATAATATATTAAATCAAACATATATAATGAAATACTTTTTATGTTGCTCGGGGAAATTTCGGATCTGGGAAAATAGTATATTAAAGTAAGTGTACTTACTACAGCGAATTTTAAGTTGTGCGCAAATATTTCAACAGTAGATGAAGTTTTTAAGCTACATGTAAGTAGAAGAGTATGGACCCCCTTTAGAAAACATATAATATAAAAATAAATCTTACTTGCTTATCTCGTAATGTCATATAAGTCACAACGTGAATAAAATAAATCTAAGATGTATATATAATTAATGTGCGGTTGTCAGACCGGGTCCAACGTTGAGGCAACTGTGTGACATTACGGTGTCTACACCTAACCGCGAAAGTTAACATTGTCTATAATATACGTTGGTGTGCACACCACCTGAGGTGAGTCACCAATTATATGACAATGTTAACTTAATTTCATTTATTCTATTTTTCAAAAATCATTTTAAGGTAAGTTTTTGAATTGAAGTAATTTTTAGGACTTGAATTTTGATTTTATATAATTATGAGATCATTATTCAAGTTCTTAAATATTACTGCTAGTCATCATTTATAATTTATCATTTATAAATATATTAATAATTAAATTCAGGTGTTTTTTTAGGAAATTTATGATATTTTATGCATTAATATGGAATTATTTCGCTAAAATGTAAGTTAAATATTTTTATATTTATAAATAAATAAAGTAATCGCCATACACATTTATTTTTTTAATACATTTAGGGAAAAATCGGCGTACATGAACGAAATAGTTTTTTAAATTTTTATAATCTTCTTTCTGCAGCTCATTTTCGATGGCTTCTTTGACGATGTCAAATCTGCTTGGGAAGGACATTGAACTGAATCCATTTGTCCTTGATATTACTTTTCTGATACTGCCTTTGATTTTACTAAACACGCTTTCTATTGGATTGAGGAATGGGCTATATGGTGGCAGGTGTTCTATATAATTATTCGGAGAAATTGCTCCACTATGAATTGAAGCATTGTCATGAATGAGACGGTATCCTGTCCCATTCAATTTTATACTTAATTCATTAATAAAATTTTGGTAGGTATCCTTTTTGTAGGATCCTACAATTAATTGGTGATGAATTGCACCTTTCACACCTATTGCTAACAGAAATGACATGTTTTTTCCTCGATTATTTGAAACTATGGAGTATATTCTTTCTCCTTTTTTCTTCCTTCCATAGGTTTGTGTAGTCCACGTATTGAAGCCGCATTCATCAATATAAACGAGATTTTTATCTCGCCAGACTTCTTCGAGAAAGCGTGTGACATACTCCATTCGGATTTGAAGTACGCGATCTGAATTTCTTGCTTCCACACATGGTCTTACCTTTTAACCGTTATTAAGTGATTTTTTAGAAATCTTGAAATAGCAGTTGTGGATGCCGAGCAATTTTGTTGTAACAGGAAAATTCGCATTTCTTCTAACGTTGCATAAAAATTGGCTTCGACAAAATCCAACAAATTATTTCCCTGTTCTTCTGAAATAATTTGTTTTCTGCCACTTCTTTTTCCTTTTGTAATTTCGGCATATTTCTTATATTTGTAAATTATTGAAATAATTGAATTTTTGGGGATTCCGAGCAATCTTCCAAATTCTTTATAATTGTCCCCATTTTCAAATGCATTAATAAGCCGAATTTTGTCTATTTCTGTAATTCTTTGAAAATATTAATTTGTTAAAATAATTTATTAAAATTTACGATTTGCGATTTTTTTTCTGCAAATTCGAAGTTGTCGAAGGACCTTCTTCAATATTTGAAATGGTACCTTCACGCAAAGAAATATCTGTTATACTGTAAAATATTTTAATATTTTATATTTTAATGAATAAATCTTACATTGTCAGATCTTCAACTTCGCAAAAAGCCACTGTGTCCTGTGAAATATCTGTAAATCTAAAGAAATTTTATATTCCAAATTATTTTATAATTAAATCTTACGATGTATCTTCTTTTTTTCCCTAAAGCTCAACGTAGAGCAGTCGGAATCTGATTCAAAAGTTTTTTTGTACATAATTTTTTAATTAATTTAAAAATATTGATATGTTAATTATATGTTAATCAATCTGAATTTCGCATGAAAAACAGTTTACTTAATTTTGTATGTATTTTTCATTATGTGTGCTGTGCTTGTATGCTTAATTATTTTCTCTCACTTTTTAGATTCCTATAATAAATATGTTAAATTTCGCGGCATTAAATTTCTACACACAGGTAAGTTTGTGTGTTCCTATAATATATATTTATTGATTTTTTTTTTAGATTATAGATAATGTTATATTTCGCGGTTAGGTGTATGTATGTGTGAGGGTATGCCTGGTAAAGAGGGAATGGCTACGAAGTATGTTCATTGACCGACACTGATAGACCGAAAATCAACAAGCGAACCAATGGGTAAGGATAGACACACGATGCCGCACACCGATATAGTCGCCAACTATTTAAGACACGGTAAGTGAATTATCATCGACCTTTCTCCAGTCAAATAATGCGTTTATCTTTGAATGAGAAGGATTGTTGTTATCAATTAACAAATATTTGTTCTAATTTAAAGGATAGCCCATATTGTTTAATAAATGCTAGTTAATCAATAATTGTGTTAATGGGTTTACCTGTGTATGAGAATGATTGCCAGTATTAATTACACTTAATTCCTAAATTTAACAGTCTATAATTTAGATTAAATTTATAGTATATGAATACACAAACTTACCTGTGAGTAAAAAAGTTAACATATTTATTATAGGAGTTGAAAAAGTGGCAGGAAAATAATTTAACATACCAACACAAAACACATAATAAAAAATGCATGCAAATTTATTATAGAGCTTTTTTCCTGAAATTTAACATTAATTAACATATTGTTAACATATTAATATTTTCAAATTATTAAAAGATTATGGAAGAAAAAACTTTTGATTCAGAATTGGACAGCTCCTCCTTGAGCTACAGAGAAAAAGACGAAAAAACATCGTTAGAATTAATTATAAAATAATGTTGAATTTAACATTTCTTTAGATGTTCAGATATTTCTCAGAATACACTGCCTTTTCGCGAAGTTAAAGATCTGATAATGTAAAATTTATTCATTAAATTACAAAAGATTTAAATATTTTACAGTATAACAGATATGCGGTAGTGGACTGACAAATTTGAGCGGCCCGGGAAACCCCAAGGGGACCGGCCTAAAAAAAAACAATATAATATAAAATAACATTTTAATATAATATTACATATAAATACATACTTAATAAAAAATAAATAAACAAAAGATGGTAACCATTTAAATATTTACTAATACCAGGAGCATTTTCTCTTATTTTACCTATTATTGTATAATTATTTAAATTAACCAAAATATCCTTCTCTATCGCCATAAGCATCAAAAACTGCAAATTATCTTGTGACAAGGAAGATCTGAGTCTATTTTTTATAATTTTTAATTTGGAAAAACTACGTTCACAAGCTACTATCTGAGATATGTCTTGTCAAACGATGTCTTTGAGTGAAGTTAGCATTTCAAATATTGAAGAATACTTTATTTGTTTATAGTTAAAAAATATATCTGACTTATAATAATTAAAATAATTCCAATTAATTTCTTAAAATTTCATATACACCTGAAATTTAATTAAAAATAATTTATATTGTAAATGCTGACTAAAAGTAATATTTAAGAACTTGAATAATGATCTCATAAATAGAATCAAAATTGAAGTCTTAAAAGTTACTTTAAATTAAAAATACATTTTAATCACTTTTTAAAAATTGAATTAATGAAGTTAAGTAATCATTTTCACATAAATGGCAAGTCACCTCAAATGGTGTGAACACCAACGTGTATTATATTACAGGACGGTCAAATATGCGAAGCGCAGTAATAGTTAGCTGGGATATCAGGGATAACGCATTTACAACTCAAGTATTGTTTTAATATCGTAATTTAAATTCAAAAGTGATTTAAATTCAACCATTTTTATTATTTAGTGTTGCAATTAAGGAACAACCTTTGACCCAACAGAGAACATTCACAAAAACCGACAGAAAATCTGCGACTTTGAGTGGACAAGTTCAAGGGATGGTGCTGAAATGCAAAAGCGCCTGAAGCTGATCCTACAAGTCAGACAGCTGGAAACGCAACTGAACGAGCGTTTCATCAACCAGACCACAGCCGCTCAGATAAGGCCAGAAGAGGTAGAGCTAGCCGATATCACTAAACAACGGACAAAAATGTAGAAGAGGATACACCCGATGTAGCAGAACGGGTGCGGACAGTCTTAAGAGCCACTGACCGAAAACAATTCATGTGTGACCTTATTTCATTGTTGTGAATAAATTTCGTTCGATGCTTAAAGAATTCATTGGTTACTCGTCAACTAGCAAGATGGAAATAGGAAAAGAAGGAAATAAATAAAGGAAAGTGGTTAATACGAAAGGGACCAATCGAAAGTCGGACACAATCTTTCTATAGGTAGTCCGCGGACCCATTTGAGTACCTGACAATTATAGTATACAAAGGTATACTCACTTCTTGCTGGTACTCACCAGTTCGATACAGTTCCAATGTTGATCATTGAATGGGTATTAAGCGTTACGGCATCATCGTATTCTGG